>BJCM01067471.1:0-10813 GCA_018326385.1 Flaveria bidentis | reverse complement strand
TGAAGGTTTATTTATTAAATGTAGCATAAATGACTATATACCCTAAATACAATTATTTAATACACTAGTTATCAATTGATGACTTGTCATCAATCTCATCCATTGATCTAATTAATTAACGTGTAGGATTGGTTCTCATAGTTTTTAGGCTACCAAGTGTTTGTATCGGATCCATAAGAATCTTATGTAGATACATATGTAGAGGAGGGATTAAATGAAAATTTATTTATTTTGTGAGAACTTTATGAATCAATGTGAGCAAGACATTTTCAAGGGCAAAATAATAAATAATGATAACATAATAAAGAATTGTAAAATAAAAATTAACATATATATAAAGTAAAATGATGAAAATGTTTCCCTTATTTTTCTCTTTTATAAAAAAATTAAATAAATGATAAAAAATAAAAAAGTTGTTTTTTATGAACATCGTTTTACATATATGTAATACCTTGAAATACACATGTGTAAAACATGATTTATATATATGTAATAACTAATTTACACATGTGTAAATAATGGGTAGATATTTTTTAAAAAATATATATCAATTTGGTATGCGTTGGGAAAATAAAAAATAATAAAACTAATGGTGATTTTTTTTTAAATAATATCATGAAAAAAATTAAACATTTTAAACAAAAATTTAAAAATAACATATGACTTGCATGTGATTTAAATATGTGACTTATATTGTTTCTAGAGTTCTTACAGAAAAAATATAGTGCTCAAAATAATCTTACCCTACGTATATAAATACATATATTTATTTTTTAGTTAAATTAGAATACGAACTCTTTTAATAAGCTAAAATTATAGTTTGGTGGTAAAATCTTACGGTGTGTAGATGTAATAAATAGTTAGTAATAAAATATTTAAAATTAAGAAACAAAAGCGGTAAATAAAGTAATATATTAGTCGTAGAAATAGGAGAGGAAAAACACATGAATACGAGAAATGACGTCCTTATTTAATATATGTGGATGATTAATAGATGAATAGTTCATCTTTAATAATGATATATAAATGAAGATTTGGGTTATACTAAAATTAAATATTTAAACTAACAAGTAATTTAAACATCAAATTTTCAAAGTAAAAGTTGAGATATGTATTGAACACTAAATTTTTTTATAAGTGTGCTAATCTCTTTATATTTTGTTAAGCATTAGGATTTGAAGGATACTAAGTCACGTAAGTTTGTCACTGGTATGTATATTTGTTCCACCATTGAAATTGAAGTAGTTTTTGTAATTACTATACTTAATAATATTTTTTTTAAAAAAAGTTGTTTTTTTCAAAGAAATCATCAGTAAGTTGTCAAGAAAGGTTCAAAGAAACCCTTGGTTAGTTGTCGGTTCAATGAAACCATCTATAGGATTCAAAAGAATGTTCCATATATAATTGAAGGTTCATTGGAATCGCCGGCCGGTAAGTTGTTGTAAAAGAGGTGTCACTAATTTGTCATTTAAAAAATCATAGTGATGCTGAAATAGATGTCGGTAATATGCCAGTGATACTGTATTACTATCGGATTAAAGTTCTCTTGGTAAAATATGTTGTTAAGTTGTCTATGCACTCCAAGTTTTCTAGTGGTGTATCACTAACGAATTACCTACAGCATCATCTTCGCTGACGGATATGTCAATTTGTAAAAGTCTTCTTTTTCCAGTGGGTTTAAAATGATTATACCTTTAATTTTGTTAATTTTGTTGGTTATATGTTAATTTTGTTTATTAAAGCTTTAGTTTTTAAGTAGATTGTTGACTTTAGTGTTCCTCAACTTTAAAAGGTAATTTTATGTTTCCTCATTTAAACCTATATTGGTTGCTACACGTGATTTACTATGTAATTCTTAAAGCTTTTAAGGTTCTAGCTTGTCTTTCTTATTCCTAGATATATATCATGCACATGAAAGAGTAGTTAATTTGATGCAACATTCAACATGCACAACAAAGTCTCTAAACACAATACTTTATGATTGTTCCTCTTCACGCCTTGAACATTATGATAATCAATGTAAAAGCTGAAACACCTTGTAATTAATTAGTATCAGCCTATAACACTTAGTTGCCAACATACCCTCAATGTGTATGGCCATTAACAAGCATGCATTACTTTTCATAAACTAGATTGGGAAAGATAAGAATCATGTGACTCTAATTGTATTGGTTTCAATATTCTTTGTCCAATAAAAATATAAAAGTAAAAGATTTTATCAAAGGCAATTACTAATTTAGAAAACTGAAAAGGGGACTTTATTAGATACATGAATATAAATTCCAACTTGAAAAGTACAAATCCAACTCAAGCAATATTAAAATGGTAGATTGGCATCTTATAATTTGTTCCAAGTGTTATATAATATTAGCAAATTGATGTCCTTTTCAACGACCTTTTTTGAACTTTTGAGGTCCGGAAAAACGTTTGAGAATCTCTCAGAATGCAAAAGATTGTAGTTTATTTGTTGCAAGTAATTGGAACAAAGTTTATGTTCAACAAGCTTCAAGAGAACACAATTATGACGCTTACCAAGTGTTGTGATTCAAGATCTCCTAAACATTCTCTAGGTTAACATTTTGGATGGTCGTTAGCGTTAAAAAAAGTGATTAATTGTGATTCAGAACAAGAGGAAATGAGTAACTCAAAAAGAGTAGTGGGAAAGTAAAAGCTGCCACATGATGCACGTACTTGTGAACATTTTAAAGAACTATGCAACTTGTCAATGAAAATGCAATGCTAATTAGACCATCTCCAATGCAAATGGCGTTGGTACGCCCTTGGCAAACATGGAGAAATCTTTGGCTTGGCTTACATTGGAATGGCATGCCCATGGAAGGAAATCCTTCTTTAAGACCGATGTTGTGAGAGGGGAGGAGAGAGAATGATGCATGTACGTTACAATGAGGACATAGAGAAGTTTTAATCACACTATAATGCACTTTGGAAGCTTTGTATTGGAGATGATTCTATAAACTAACACCCAACTAAGGCACTTAGATAACACAAAATTGACAATGCACTTAGATCTGTCACATTGTTGCATTCAAAGCATATTCTTTCAAAACCATAATCTATGTAAGTGAGAGAGAGAGAGAGAGAACCTTATTTACAAGTGCTCGTCGGGGAAGATCATGAATGCCATTATCTTGAATCTTTGATGGTTCTTGGATATGCTTGATGTTTTCATCGTTGATTACAACGACCTGATCACCACTGTCTTGAGGTCTTCCTTGATTCGAGTCCATCAGGGTGCATACCCTCTTACGAGATGCTCGTGCGTGTTCTGGTGAAGGACAAATAATAGAACAAAAGAGGGTTGGAACTGGTGTGTGATTCCAGAGAGGAAATGAATGATAATAGACTTTAGAAAGAACATATAATTGAATTCCTAGAAAAAGTATTCCCTGAGAATGATGGGCTGTTTACATTGGTGGACACAAATAAATTATAATATCCTTCTAACATAAAATAATATGATCTTTTGTAACAAAATGAAAATGGCATTTTGAAGAATATGGAAACCTTAAAATCGTCAAAGTAGGTTCTGCAGGTTCGTCGTTTAGTGGTTGGCCTTGATCTTCCTCGTCAACCATGGGAGTTGAAGTGTTAGAAGACAAGAAGATGAGGGACATATGCATATGTTACAACTCAACTCCATGTCACCAACACATGATTGACTGCATCCGAGCTTTCCATTTCTTTGCACATCACAAGAATGCATTGCAAAAACAAATTTTATATATACATATATACATATATATATTAAATATTAAATAAAGTGGGTCCTGCTAACCCCACACCACCCCCATCTAATTAATCTCATACCCAAATGGTCGTTTACATTTACCAACAATCACTTCGTAAATTTGACGGCTATGACCTAAGCCCTTCTGCTAACTATGGTAATCTCTCACACTATTTTGGTGGAGTCATGTTATGCAGTTATATAGACCAATTTTTGTGATACAACAATTACATTTTATCACAAAATACACACACAAAGTATTTAATATATTAGTTTATGTCTAATACCCCCTTCAAGCAAAACGATTATGGTCCGTAATAAAACATAGCAAAACATTATTCAAATTGACCTTGTTGAGAAAAAATTGTAAATATATCTGTCACTTGAAACTTGCTAGGTACAAACTTAGGATATAACTTTCTAGAAGAGACAGGTTCCCAAATATAATGATAATAATCCGTTTGACTCGCTTGTAGGATACTGGATTTTGACTCAAGAAGCGGGCATCACGGTTGCTACATATAAGGC
This sequence comes from Flaveria bidentis, assembly GCA_018326385.1. NCBI lineage: Eukaryota > Viridiplantae > Streptophyta > Magnoliopsida > Asterales > Asteraceae > Flaveria > Flaveria bidentis. The sequence goes on along the minus strand of BJCM01067471.1, from coordinate 6,537 downwards.
ATGAAGTTCTCATAGTAGATAAGTGATCCAAAGAACCTTTGCGGTTGTGTTGGCCACGACATGATATTTGCATGTGAAAGTAGGTTGTTTCTTAACACACCTAGAAACGAGATTACCGCCTTTAAAACATAACATAAGTGGATCATCTCATTGTTTCTTGACACTCCTAGAAACGGTATTTGCATAGCATAAGTGGATCGTCTCATTTCAAGTCATCAAGCTCCGTACACATATGAATAATCGAGAATGGAAATGATGGGTGGTTTCTAAAACCAAATGGGCAATTACACATCACCTCCTAAAAATAAGCAACCTTCGGTGCCTTTTGATACTAACTCACCCATGCCAGCATATGTAAGGTCAAATCTAGTAATAACTAAATATTGTAAAACAAGAGTTTGATCATTACATGGTTCGCCGATGGAGAAGAACGATTCATGACAAGCCAAGGGTGTGTGGGCGGGATTAGAATCAAGTAAGCTTACACTTTCGTGAATATCATGTTTGTATTTTAATTGCCTCAGAAATAAACCTTCATCTGTGTAAGCGGCCTCAAGACCAACAAAGTAGATCAAAGCGAAACCGGCTAAAATCAAATCATCCATATAAACTATTAGGTACGTTGATGACGTAGCTAGGCAAGGCCAACATCGAAGACAGGCGACGTATAACAGTATGGAAGCATACTGTAAAGAGGAACGTCTTTTATAAGATTCTAAAAATGGGCAGCTGTCTTTTAACAACCGGTAAGGAAAGGCAAAGGATAGTAAAACCAGGATAGAGGTACAAGAAAAAATGATGAAAGAATTGGAAAACTTCCCTACAAATGCATTTGGTTGATGGAATTCAACAATATTTTCACACATTTAAGGAATTCTATACATCTATTGAAACTTTAAAAGCTTATAATATAACCCTCATAAACGTTTTTGTCTTCCTTTCCTGAGCTAGCTAAACCATTTTCTTAAAAGGAAACCTTAATTCGACTAAAACCATATATGATAATTAAAACCTCAAAGCTTAGTTTGCAATTGAATTTACAATCAATGGCTTGTTAATCCGAAGGTGCCGAGTAGAACAATTGTCGCTCAATGGATAAAATTTACCCTAGGGATAACATGTTGATCTTCCATAAGAGCTCGCATTGAGGGGATGGTTTGACACCTCGATGTCGACTTTTCACCACTAGGTGGTAGTATGTTCTAAGGGATGGGTTGTTCGCATGCGACCTAGGTTCACAACACCGTGAAACAATTTGATCAATATTTGGTGTGGGCATGAGAACATTGAGAGGACCTTTTCTTAGAACGAGAGGACCAAAAAGGATGCAGCTTTGGCATCCTAGTTATCATGCCTATGGCAAATGTTTTAAAAACGACATAAAATAAGAAAAGAATCACTATAACCATCACTAATGTAAGACTAAACAAGTTTTCCATCATTGAACAATTAGACAATTAATGATTGGGATTAAAACATAATGATGAACTCTTTAGTCGTCGATGAAGGAAATCCCACTAAAGAACAATTAAAGCCTCAACTCGACAAACACCGGGAAGAACAATGAAAGCAAATTCAATGGTGAATGAAGAGAATCCAAAAAAATAATTATTTAAAAAAGTATAAAAAAAACTAAATGAAGTTAAAGACAAAGACTATATTTGTCGCTAAGCCCTAAACTGTCCAAATGGCTACCTTTTTTAGTGCTAAAACCATTTCCGTAGTGGTATCAACCTTGGTAAACTTTGAAGACAACTTTGCTGTGAAAACCACTTTTAATTCTGAAAACACACTTGCATCCTAAATCAATTTTCATGCCTCTTTTGAAAAGCAGCAAGTTAGTATACGTTGAGAGAGTGAGGAGAGATGCATGAATGGTTGAGGAAAAGATGATGAGGTTTTTTAAGACGAATTTTACCATTTTATTTGTTTTCTTCTTTATCAATATTGTTTTAGAAAGTATTTAGCAGGGGGAAAATGATAATTTACTAACTGATAAACATGACTAAGACAACTTTTAATTCTTAATGTAATAGTTTTTATTTTAACATCATTTAATAAACTATTTCCAATTAATACAGTAAATAATGCATATGAGATTATTAATTCAATAGAATCTTAATCTAAATTTATATTTTTGAACTTACATTTATTATTTAACTAAACATTATTTTTATTTAAATACTTAAGTATATAATTACTTAATAATAATAATAATAATAATAATAATAATAATAATAATAATAATAATAATAATAAAACCTAAATATAATCAATGTTTAATGCAGGTTAGGTAAAATTACGTTCCTCGATAACAATTGTTGCATCGTGTTGGTCAACCCATTAATTCATCATAATGAATTTACTAATCAAACACCACATATTTTTTTTCAATTGAACCGGTGTTAGTTCATCCATGCGCATTGCGCGTGGAATGTACACAATTCTTAAATTTAGTAAGGAACATCTAAACTCTAGAATATGCTACCAGTCATGACTACAAGCAAGAAATATTGCCACGCCAAACAACGGGGTATCATTTTGATTTCATCACAGCCTTGATACAACGTAAATAACTATAACATCTTTCCGGACATTTGCAACAATGTCTTAGGAGGGCAAAAACTCGTCATCATCGACAGTTATCCCAACAACAGGTTTCAACTCTTTGAGATATTCTAATTCATCATAACCATGCGAGTATAAGTGAGTTTGAGAAAAAATCAAGTGTTTAGTGACATATATCGATCCTGCAATTGGTATAAGAGCTTTTTAGGCTCTTGATTGTGTGATCTTACCATCCAAATCAATTTGTTTTCACTCCTCCCTTCAACACACTCTAAAATGGCCCTTATTCAAAAATCCAAAGTTGAGACGGGGATGATAACTAAAGCACCTATCATCACCCCTGAAAACTTTAGACAATGGAGTAGACGCATAGAAGGTTTCATAAGGTACCTTGATGGTAAAATGTGGTTATCTATTGTCAATGGTCCTTACAAGCCAAAGGTTGTTGAACCAGGATGAAATGGTGTCATGATCGAAAAGGATGTTGAAGACTACTTTGACGAAGACCGGAAGAAGGTAGACATAGACAACAATGCTATGACTGCTCTTATGACTACTATACCCAACTCCATCATGGTGGGGTTTGGGCATTGCAAGTCAGCTAAAGAGCTGTTTGATGCACTGTCTCAGATGTATTCTAACTCCAATAATTCAAAGAAAGATTCACTCAAACAGCAGTTTGAGAACTTTACCTACATCGCTGGAGAGACTCTCAACGAGCAATACTTTATGTACACGGATCTTATCGCTTCTCTTCAGTATGTGGGAGTTGCCATTGACTTGAGAGATCTCTCAAGAAAGTTCATGAGTGCACTCCCAAATGAGTGGACATTCTACAATGTCTCCGTCAAAAGGACAGAGAATCTGAACTCCCTCACCATGACTGAACTATACGGCATCCTTGATGGATACCGTGTAGAGATGGAAAACAAGAAGGGTCATCCTATGAGCAGACCCTCAAGCCTTCCTGCTAGCATTGCTTTAATGGTTGCTGAAGGCTCGGGACTCAATCAACCTCAGCAGTACCTGACTTACTCTCAGTAGCCATCCTGTTCTTTAGGACCTTATATCACATTTCCTGAGACTCCAAGGTCTCAACAGGCTTAGCAAGGTTCTTTCCAGGACAGTTGTGTCTTTGTCTCAGGAAATGGGTACTCTAGTGATTATTAATTATGCTTTGATGATCTAAGAGCTTCAGACCAGATGATGTGGAGTACGTGGACATAGTCCAACAAATGGTTTTTCTTACCTACAGAGCAAAGAAGTTCTTCAAAAGAACTGGAAGGCAGTTCCCTCAAAACCCAGCTAGCAGCAAGTTTGGGTTTGACAAAACCAATGCAATAGTTGAAACCAACTTGGTCATTTTGCTAGGGAATGCAAGGCTCACAAGTCAAATCCGAAAACTTTATGGTACAGGATATGACTCCTACTCAAACACTCATGGTTGGAACAAATGATAGCAAGGTATAAGAACATCTCTGTACTCCAACTTGTATTGTTGAGGTCAAATTATATCACGGTTACAATATGGAGATTAAATCTAATATTGAGTCTTTAAATATTTTAAAATCTAATTTTAGAAGAGTTGAATCTGACTATCAAACAAAAATTGAAGAGTTAGAGAAAACTGTGTCTCTTTTAAAACATAAACACTCAAACTACAAGACTCAAATAAAGGATTTTGATATCAAATTGTCTTATGCCCAAGCCCAGCTTATCACAGCTGAGGCTCAAGCCAGAAAGCATGCTATCTAAGAGAAAATTTTCCAAGTCATCATTGCATTATCATCTCACTCAAAATTTTGTTATCAAAACAAAGGTGGGTTGGGGACCAATGTAATTGCTCCACCACACTCTTATGAGTCTATTAGACAACCAAGCTGTGGTACTGGAGAGCAAGAGGTCCCATCTGCTAACCCACCTTCTCATGAGTCAAAGAATTATACAAGTGTGGAGACCATCACAGGGAAGATCCAAGTAGACCTTACCCCTCTTACCAGTGATGACCAACCTCTTACCACCAAATCCAGAAGAAACCGGGCTAAGACAGCTAGAAAAACTGCCAAGAAAGTGGTTGAATCAAAGCTGAACATTGACCCTAAGAAAAAGGGTGTGTTCATCTCAGTTGGATTCCAGGTGGTGGGAACTTCTGAACCTAGAAAAGTGTGTAGTACCAACACACCTATCCAACAAAAGGATCAAAAGGAAAATAGAAAGATTGTTGTTAAAGACAAAAAGAACAAGAAACAACAGCCTTCACATTCCCAGAAGACTAACATTGCATGCATCATGTGTGGCCTGCGGAATCACATGGCTAAAGATTGTTATTACAATCCTGCTAGCAAGGTTGCTTTCGGAATAAAATTTTTCTTCCGAAGGAAAAATGGCTTCGGAAGCTAAAGCTGTGAAGACTCAGAAAACCAAGAGAGTTCCCTTGAAACCATCTTAGAAGAAGACTGCTTCGGAAAAGAAGGTGGTGAAGGCTTCTTCCGAAAAGAAAGAAGATTCAGAAGAATGTCATGCTGCTCAAGCTTCAACAAGCTCATCCTCTATGATCAACCAAGGGATGGAATGGAAGATCAAAGAAAAGGTTGCAGCCCAAGCCTTCTCTTCACAAAACACTTATTGAACCCCCATGTATAAAAATTTGGTTCAATAAAATCCTCAATGGAAGAACCCAAGACCAATCAGGCTTGGGTTTCCAATAAAAACTAACTTTTTCACCTTATGTGCAAGTACATCCATATGACAAGAACAATAACGTGTAGATTGTAGATAGTGGATGCTCCAGGCACATGACTAGGAACAGATCTCTCCTTCAACAATTTCAACATTTTGATGGAGGTCCTGTTCAGTTTGGAGGTGAGACTGGAGGATATATTTCTGGCAGAGGGAGTGTATTCAATGGTAAGTTAAAGGTTGACAAGCTTGAACATAATGTTTTAAGTGTTTCTCAATTCTGTGATCAAAAGCACCAAATGCTTTTCGCAGAACATGAGTGCATTATCCTCAAACCTGGGATGACCATTCATCCGGAATTGGTACTTCTTAGATCTCCTAGAAAAAGGGATATGTACAAGCTGGATATGAACTATGCTTCCCCACTAGGAGAAGTATCATGTTTTCTTTCCAAAGTTGATGGTGATGCGTCAACACTATGGAATAAATGAATGTGTCATGTCAATTTTAAAACTATGAATAAATTGGTTAAAAATAACTTGTTACATAGTTTGCGTAAAAAAGAATTTTTCTACGAAGATAATTGTGTTGCATGCCTGAAAGGTTTGAAACCTTTGTCCATTACCATCTGGTCAATGCAAGAGGAGTTGCTGATTTTCAGAAACAAGAGGAGTTGCTTCAATTCAAGAGATAAAAGGTTTGGAACCTTTGTCTTCTACCATCTAGTCAAGTACCTATAGGCACCAAATGGGTTTTCAGAAACAAGAGAGATGATAAAGGCTTGATCATCAAGAATAAAGCTAGACTGGTTATTCAAGGATACACCTAAGAGGAAGGAATCGATTATACTGATGTCTTTGCACCTGTTGCAAGACTTGAGGCAGTTAGAATTTTCCTTGCTTATGTTGCATTCAAGAATTTTACTGTATATCAGCTTGATGTCAAGTGTGCCTTTCTATATGGAAATATAGATAGGGAGATCTGCAGGATCGTTGAAGGCTTTGCAAATTACAACACAACAACACAAAGAGGAGAGTGACTCAAACTTAATCAAACAGTAAACTGGATTAACCACAAGATATGACACTAAGAACACAAGTAATTATATGAGACAGAACCAAAGAGCACAACACAAGGAAATGGGTTTTCAAGATTGCAGTATATTGCTTTCTCAGGTTCTATTACAAGTGTTACAAAACATTATTAAAGTTACAAGAACAAGAGAATACTTATACTACATCCTACAACCCGGCCATACTATGAAAGCCAGGCTGGATACAATTGACTAGA
>BJCM01067465.1:0-30042 GCA_018326385.1 Flaveria bidentis | reverse complement strand
AATCGACCATCCTAAACCTTAGGGATGCATACCACAACACCATTCAAGCACACACAAGCTCACAAACAAGGCTCAAACGAATCATACACACACATACACATACACAAACGGGTCAAACATGCACACACTCAAAAACCCAATTTTCGGATGTTTTCCAGCCCCAAATTATTCAAAAACGTTTAAAGGAGGGGTCCTAGAACTCACACAAACGACACCGAGAAGTAGAGCTTTGGTTTGACTCGCTACATGACGATTTTGCCTGCTTGAATCTACCCGAACCAACCTTTTCTCTCTTTTCTCCCTTCTTTCTCTCCTCTCTTTCTTTGTGGCTGAAATGTTTGAGTGTGGGGAGAGTATGGCTTCCCTCTCCCTGCAAATATCACCATATTTCCAACTTTCTTTCATTGGCGAGTTTGGTCCCTCAACTTTGAACTTTATTTCTTTTTCCTTCATTCTTTGGCTTCAAAATAAATAAATAACCGAGTGTTACATAATACTATGAGAGCCTTCATGGGCCGTGAAAGAAGTAAATCACGGCCTTGTGACACTCTTCACGAGTCGTGAAGGTTGTCCATGTATTTTTTTTGTTTTTTTAAATTATATATCGGTTTTTATGATTATTCGTTTTTTATAATTATTTGACGTGACATATTTTTTCTCATAAAACGTGTATCAATTATTTGATTTAATATAATATTCTATATTTAACGATACATATAGAAATACATTTTAGTTTTTTATGAAACAATATCAATCGAGATAAGTAAAAATATCAGATCGGAGAAAAAAATAGAAGGCGTGCGAATGAATTTTACATCTAACTCACATGTAATTGTTGAAAGTATTCCAGAATCAATTGATAACCATAATTGGCAGAATAACAAAAAATGGTCTCGAAATATTATGTAGTTTTTACAAAACGGAGATTCTGAATTATGTAGGGTATATTACATGGATGTTGTGGATATCCACTTACAATTTTGGCGAGGACTGTTCAGATGTAAGATTGTATATTAAAAATTATTTTACCCTAAAATAATTGTTTTAATATATATTTTATTGTTATTTATAGCATATTCGGGCTTGGACAAATAGACTGATGATCTAGCGATTTGAAGAAATAAGTAGAACATAAGAGTTTCTAGGTAATGATCATTTGAGTACTTTAACTTGATATACATGGGATATGTTTATGGTAATGAATATGCAGACGGGAGTAGAGATTTATATCCTGCGTTATGGAAAGTTGATACGGTAATATTTTTTTTTTGTGTTATAGTTGTGATTTAATTTGTTTAAAAATATATAATCGTGATATTATGTTTTACAGATGTACGTATGGTGAAGCTGTGTGACCTTTAAATGCATGTCATATTGGTCGAGATTCAGGAGTAAATATTTGTATGTTATTACGTAGCTGGTTCAAAATAGATCTTTAGAGTGGCATGAAAATAATTTACTAGATACTTGCCTTACATTCCGATGATTTATGGCAGATGATATGTATTCAAGACGAACAATGTGATTATTTAATAAATAATATTTTTTTTTGATTAATAATAATAATATTTGGACAATATAATAAAAATAACATAAAACTAACTCGAAATATAATATTTAATCTTGTTCACTTTTAATAAAGTTCCAAACCGCAACATGATTAAAGATGTTCCGATTTTATGCCGGCATTGTTCTTGAGCTCTTTCCATAATGTCTGTATCATTTTATAGCGTGTTACGATTGTCGTAAATGTTGTCGTATATTGAGTGAAATATCGATACCTTTCTCCTCAAATGGAACCATTTGCTGCTAAGTTCCTGAGTGGTTCAATAGTCATCACATTCTAGAATTTGATGAAAACGTTTTAATATATGGTTCCAATAAATTGAACACTCTCCGAAATTTGTACCCGAATTTTCTAGACAAAATCTTGTTAAAGTGGCATCTTCTTCGTCAGTCCAAGAATTTTGATGTTGTAATATAACTGATGGTGAATTTGATGTACAACCTGTTGAAATCATATTTTTTATAAATATGTTAGGATTTTGATGTTTGAGTGTATTTTTTGTGTGTAAATATGTTAGTATTTATAGATGAAAAATAATATTTTTTTAATTTTTTTAAAAATCTTCACGGGCTTTGAAGCTCTTCACGGCCCATGAACACCAATGGATATATTTTAAGCCATTAAGGCTTACGACCGTGAAACCCTTCACCAGCCGTTAAGCCCAACGACTATTTTTTGAATTTTATTCATAACGACCCGTGATGGATCTTACGGGCAGTGAACCTTAACGGTTAATATTCTTATTACAAAAAAACTCACAACCGTGAGGAGCTACACAGGCTGTGAATAATATCTTCACGGAGTGTAAGGCCTTTCATGGGCCGTGAAGCTTTTAATATATAAACTTCACGCCCTGTAAGTCTATTCACGCCCACTTTCATTAATTCAGTTCTTTTTTATACGACCCTCCCCATTTTCACTTTCACAACCCCATTTCAATCATTTTTCATATATTATCAGGTACGTAACTATTTTTTTTTAATTTTATCTAATTACGCTTCAATATTGTATAAATTTATCACCTCCGTTGCCGTCGTCATCATCGCCTTAGTTACCGCCGAAACTTCCAACATTATTGATGTACTGTTCAGCATAGTTACCAACTTCCTCACTATAACAACTATAACTCTTGATGGGGTAATAGTTAGAATCGGAACCAAATAAATAATTGTTATCCTAAATGACACCGTTAATAAACTAAATCGCTTAAAAATGTATACAAATATTGATTTATCGATATGAAATGAATTAAAATCCGACAATTTATATATTATTTTACAAAGAATATTACATCAACTCAAATAATTATCGAGTAATATTACATCATATCAAATAATATAATAAATACAAAATTACACTGTACTTGATGAAATATTACATCGCGTAAAAAATGTAAAAAAATCCGACTAACGTTACGGCCCGTGAAAAACTTCACGGACCGTTATCTATACTCCAAACGGGGCGTGAAGTATATTACGAGCCGTGAAAATTTTGCACGTAAAGGTTGTCACGGTCCGTTAAAATATTGAATGATTGATATGATATCTTACGGTCCTTACGGTCCGTAAAAGCTCTTACAGACCGTAAGGAGGACATCTGGCTAACACATGAGGTGTTACTATAACAAATTTCTTATAAAAACAATTAATAGACGTTATTGGAAAGTAATTGTTCGAAAGTCAATTTTTAACCAAATCAAAATACTAAAAGATACAAAGTAATATTTTTTGCCCCGCATATTACTCAACATTAAATTCCACGTCAAACGGAGACAAAAGCAGCCATAAAAGCAAAAAATATCATAACGCCATCACACATGTGAACTCAGGTTTTTAATTTAGAGTTGAACTGGTTTTTTCATCCCTATGTTTTTATAATTGTAGTTTATATTCAAAAGTTTAAATATTATCATTTGCATTTTAAATTTTATAAAAAGATAATTATAACAAAAGACTATTAAATCAAAAATCCTAAAAATGATTAAGAGTTTAATATGTATCATTATATTGTTTTAAAGATAATAATATTTTGTTAATTGTGTCAAAGACGTCAACTTATTTTGTCAAATACGTGAGTTTATTGTATCAAATACGTTAACTCATTGTACCTTATACTTCATGGTGTCAAATATTAGTTTGTGTTATATATTTTACATCATATGTTATACGTATTTATCATTGTGTTTTACGATTAGAAATACATAATAATATACTTTCACCAATGATAGATGATAATAACAAGATCTGATTTTAAAGATCTAATGATGAGATATGAGATTAAAATGTAAATACGTAATAACATTCAGATAAAAACACAAAAATTTAAAAAAAGAGATAATGAAATGTTCTAAATACATAATGATAAGATGTGAACTTAAAAATGTAAAAAAAGTAAAATTTTTATATAATAATATTTTATTCGTTTTAAAGATTAAAAAACACTCGGTTTTATGTTGAATTTTATAAAACATAAAATTGTACATAAAAATTATGAATGTTTAAAGAAAATAAGAAAACTTGCAAAAATTCGATTAAAGTGATTATTACTAAAATACATTTTAACAATATTTTTTTATAATTTTATCTCAACAATTGATTAAGAATATAAATGGATGAGATTACTTCTTACACTTTTTAGTTTTAATTAGGAGTGAGCAACGGGTCGAAACCGAACCAAACCGGACCGATCCGTCCTTAACCCGAAACCAACAAGTGGTTTATATTAAGAACCGAGAAACCGGACCATTGACATACGGTTCAGGCCGGACTGAACCGAGTTAAACGGATCGGTCCAACATAATATGATGGTCCGGACCGCAAATATTGTTTAAGCTCGTGCTTTTTATCGGGAGAAAAATGAAACTTTAAAATATAAACAAAACCAATCATTGGATTTGTTTCTTAGACTCGTTATTGTAACATAGACAAATTGGTACTATATAAAAAATACAAACCGTACATTAGTTGTCGTCATGACCCCTTTATGATCAAATTTAGGTAACTGTGCAATAATTTAGGCTCGTGTTTTTTTTCAGGAGAAAAATAAAACTTTAAAATATAAACAAAACCAATCATTGGATTTGTTTCTTAGACTCGTTATTGTAACATAGACAAATTGGTACTATATAAAAAATACAAACCGTACATTAGTTGTCGTCATGACCCCTTTATGATCAAATTTAGGTAACTGTGCAATAATTTAGGCTCGTGTTTTTTTTCAGGAGAAAAATAAAACTTTAAAATATAAACAAAACCAATCATTGGATTTGTTTCTTAGACTCGTTATTGTAACATAGACAAATTGATACCATATAAAAAATACAAACCGTACATTAGTTGTCGTCATGACTCCTTTATGATCTAATTTAGGTGTACTGTGCAATAGTTTTTTCATCTATAACCGACTAAAAGTTTATTTATTTGAAAACTTCTATCATATGTTAGTAAAAACATTTTTACAATTTTGGTGTTCAAAGGCAACCATTTAACATCTAAAAAACAAAAAGCAACTCGTTTTTTTTGCCTAATTGTAATCGGGCCGGACCGAAACCGAGCTCATACCCGCCGATTTGGACCGAAACCAACCCATAACCGTTTATAAAAGGAAAACCGGGCCGTGGACGGAACCGCTAACCTATATACGGGTCGGTCTTGGTTTTCATGAGTCGGGTCGCGGGTCTTAACCGGATCTACCCGTGAAGTGCACACCCCTAGTTTTAATGACCTTTTTATTTAAACATTTCCTTTTGTACAAACAAACATATGAACTCATTTGACAACATTAGTTAACATCGTTAGCATTTTTTTTGTTAAATCTTCCCCTCTTGAAGGATATTTTAGTCAAACAACTAACACAACAGATAACTTGACTCACATGAAGGTTACAACCTATCTATGTAATCATCATTACGATTGACTCCATTTGTTAGATAAAACACAATCTAAAAATAACACCTAAAAGTGACTCCTCTAAACATGCCTTATAACAAAATTAAATTAAACAAGTAAGACATATGACACTAATATATTTGAATTATAAAAATAAAAACATTAATTACTTGTGACTAATTTCTAGGACGAATGTGCAATTACGATTACTGTGTTAGCTGTCGAGATTTAATGGGACGAAAGAAATTCATTGTAAGATGGGATTTCGTCTTTTGCGATTACATAATGAGACTAATTAAATTCACAAAACCTCTCAAGTGAGGTTATTTCTTTATTTTGTAATTCATTTTCATAAATTACACCTCAAATGAGAGAGTTTTAACAAAAAAATATTAACAATGTTAATTAGGTGTAATTATTTGGATGCAAATGATAATATAATTTAAATCTCAGAATTCAAATGACAATTTATACAAAATCAAAACGATTGAAAATTAAACTTAACTCATATATTTATTTAGACAAATTTAATTATGTCTTTTTCTCTTAAAAACTATAAATAAATTAAAAAAACGTATCAAAAAGTTTCAAAACTTGTGTACAATTTCCAAAAAAAATATAAAACAACTTTTAATAAATTTACAAACTGGAATCAAAAAAAGAAACTTGTATGCTAGCTTTCTTTACCATTTTGCACACCGGACATGAGTGGAGAAAAATATCACATGATTCACATGAACACAGATGTCTGCAAGGAAGCATCACTACACATGAATCTTCATTAAAACAGCTTTTGCATATCATCTTCTTCATGTTTTCACCATTTTCATGGCAACAAGAGCCTTCATCTTCTGCATCTTGTTGCATTTTTGCACTCAATTGTTCTATTGTGTTGTTTAAGTTGATCACCATGGCTTCGGTTTCGTTGGCAGCCATCTGCCATTTTTGTCGCTCGATATCGGTTCTTCTCAAGAACTCTTCTAATTGGATTCTTCGTTTTGTTGCTCGTTCGATCTCGTCGTCTTTTTGTCTGAATAATTGTTGGGATTTTGATTCACAGGTCTTCAAGATTGTTAAAAGTTGTTGCTTTCTTTGTGCTTGTAAAGCTAATCTCAATCTTTCATTCTGCAAATATAAAAAACTTGTTTATAAATCCAAATTTCAATTCTATGTTATTTTATATACAAAACATATTATACCATAAAAAATTTGCATAACAAAATCCTTTTCAAGAATTTAATGCATAAAAGTTTGAAACCATTTTATTTTATTTATACAGAATAGCTGGATTTATGACTTTATGTGATTTGAAAATACAAGTGCATGCATACCCTAGAAAGAAAATAAAATAAAAAGTTCATGGTATTTTGTACCCAACAAAACATTTAATATTATAGTATTTTAAATATACATCTCGAAAAATTGTTGTATGGGAGAAAGAACAATAAATTTGAGATGGGTTACCTGAAAACTAATGAACCCTTCCATTTCTTGATTTTGTTTTTGAATATTCGCATAAACAGATGAAGAGTGTGTCGATATCGGTTTGTTGAACCCGTTGTCGAAACATGAATCTTGGTTTTCTAAAGGTGGTTGTGATTGTTGATATTGTTGTTGTTGTTGAAGATTAAAAAGACAGAAATCATTGAGACAACAATCATTTACAATCAAATCTTGTGAGAGAATTGTATCGCCACCACCACCACCATCATCGTTGATGAATGGGAACGTAAGATTGCCTGAATACAACCGTGCTTGAATCGCCATTCGAAAAATGACAAGGGTTGGCCGAAAAATATGAACTTTGATGTGTTCGTATAGAGAAAGAGAAATTCTTTTTCTTTTGTAATGTGATGGTGTGTTTGGTTTGGCGTATGGTGGCCTCTAGTTATCAACAAAAAAACAAAGATGGTAGGGTTGTGAGGTTGCTATATGTATCTGCAATCAAATCTCTTACATATTACCTATGTACTAGCTCTAGACCCGTGATTCGTCACACTTTGATTTGAAGCGTATAAAATAACGTTATAATTTTAGTTTTTGTGATTATCATAGTTTCGGTGAGTTCAACTATATATACACTCGGATTATTACTACACATATTTTTAGTGATTTATTGTTACATTGTCATGACACGATTATCAAATATTAAATTGTTATAAACACAATAACTTGACAGATACATGATATTATACTGTAACTAATATAATAACACAAATATTATAGTTGTTGTTATTGTTATTAACCTTATAATAATAATTAGTAATAATAATAGTCTTAATATGATAATATTTATTATTATTCTAATTATTTTTCAAAACATATTAAATAATGTGTCATTAACTAACATATTTTTACATAAATATTAAAATTATTAAGCTCACAATTAATATGCCCTTAGAAAATATTAGTATTATTGTTATTATAAATACGAATATGTATATTAGTTATATACTTAAATATTTAAATAAAACAATACTTAAATTTAAATAATATTTAGTTATAAAATAATAGTTAGTGAATATAAATTTAAATGACAATTTATAGTATCATAAATAAAATAAATTTAATAAAGTGAATTAAATAATATAATATTATAAAATAATGTATTAATAATTTGATTAAATAATATATTAATTATAAGAAGTTAATTAAATAAAGGGAAAAAGTTGACTTATTGTATAAAACAATTGTACTCTATGTTTAAAATGTTATATTAGGCGTCTTACATTTTGAAAGAATTTACTATCTTGTAAGATACCCTGTTTCAGTCAACTTTTAATGGCAAATTAACTACAGGTTAGCTGTTAAGAAAGACGATACCCCGTATCTTCATTCTCAGCTACAATCGATAACAGAAAGATATTAAAATCGCATATAGTGGTTTGACTCGCGCGATGCGACTGGTGTCACCGAGTCTCAGTTGAAGAGCGCAATTTAACCTGACCTGACTTAAACATTAATTATATTTGGGTATTATTATTATTATTATTATTATTATTATTATTATTATAACTATGTAATATTTAGTAATTATATACTTATGTATATAAACAAGATAATGATGAATTTTAATAATATATAGTTATAACTATATAAATAGTAAATGTAAATTTAATTATATTTTTAAAAAATTATTAATAAGATAATACTTAATTTAGTGAATTAAATAACATATTAATTAGATGAAGTATACTTAATGATGGAAATTTAAAAACTATTACATAACATATTTGTATATTGTGTTTAAAAAGTTGTCTTAGTTATTTTATACTTTGAACAAAACTACAATTGTATACTCCCTAAATGGTTTATATACTAGTATAGATAATTTACACGTATATAAAAAATAGTTAAACTTACGTACAATTTACAGATGTATAAATAATGATTAAAATTTTAAACTGAAAAATAATAGTTAAACTCACATATAATTTACACATATAAATTTGAAACTTAACCATTTGGGAAAAGAATTGAGATCGGTGTTTTTTTTTCTTTTTCCTCATAATAATGGTAGTGTTCTATGTTATATGTTATGCATACTATTAAATAAAAATATATATTTTATATTAAGGAAAATTCTCAATGTTCATGTCCCCTCCTATTTCTCTTAAAATGTCCTCTCCTAACAAGGTGTCGGTGCCTCCAAAGATAATTAGACATGGATGTTTGTACAACATAACCAACCACAAAAAGACACGTGTACCTAAAGCAAACATGCATTTGTATTATGCGGACGGACGCCTATATATAGAAATATTTTGAGAAGAAATTTTCAAGAGGATACTTTAAAAGAAAAAGAAAATAAAAGAGACTTTTAATTCGGAATTTTCCCTTTATTAACGATCAATAAAGTTTTATAATTGATTGTATCAATTTGATCATTAATACTGATTTATGAGAAAGTTATAATTAATAAGAAGTTAAAAAGTCTAAAATGACAACACGACTACTCATTTAAATCTAAACCAAAAATAGGTTACGTTAATTTTTAATCTTCTATATATATTTAATAGACTTTAACTTTCTATTAAATTATGACATAATAAATCAGAATTTTATACATTTTATATGACATTAGTCTTTCTAATTTTTGTATAGATAAGACTAATTATTGAAACGTGCAATGAGGTGTTGATTATAAGTTTATAACAGTTTGTCTAAACTTATTACGATGGTTTGTCAAGCATTTTAATTTTTATTGTATTCCAAACATTCAATTTTTGATCAACTTTTTTAAATAAATTTTATTGTACTTTTGATCATGACGATATATTTACACTTGTAAAAATGTGTGTCCAACTTTTTTAAAGTGTGATTCAGTATTGTAATAATATATCATCACGCAAGTACCATTTCACATTGTAAAGGTGTCTCAACCTATGACAATATAATGTGTGTTGAACTTTATATATATTATTATAAAATTTTATATAGTTAAGTAACGCAAACCATATGTTGTGTCCTAAATTAGTCCTAATTTTTTTAACAACTTACATTTTATAATAACCTCTATATATTATGAAAATTATTTTTTAAAAGAATGATCTCACAATAATGTTTTTTTATAATTTGAGTTAGGATTGTATTTTTTTTTTCTCTTTTCTTTTTATGGAGTGGGGACGCGTGTGGATTTAATCAAAGTGGACGTATGCATGCAGATTTCGTGATGGCGTCTTAAATTTCATAGGCTGGGCTTTAATGATTTAATAAATTCAAAAGAGGCGATTGAGATGTCATCCTTTATTTGTTAAAGGAAAAAACAAGACTTATGGAAAATGTAAGAAAATTGGAAAAGGACAAAAGTGTCAATTTCTTTGTTTATTATCCATGATAAAATTTAAGAGCAGGCGGTTTGTTTCTTATTTCATTATTTTTATAAAATTAATTGATAGGTTGTACTTGCGTTAATTGTCAAATATAGAAAAGCATATACATAACACATGTATAACGATACCTCACAACACGTTGTTCTTTGTTACAATTTCTACCTTAATTACGACATTACTGTCACCCCAAGTTGGGTTATGAAGTATACACTAGTGACGAGGCTAAGAATAATCTATGTTGATAGAATACCCTAAATGTCTCATACACGAGATTCACAATAGTAGTGTCCCTAATGTTATAACATATGGGGTCATCCATTGGGCCACATCCGTAATTAAAAAGCAACATAAACGGCTAAACAAGCCTCCTCTTTATAGAGAACACTCCTAGATGGCTAGATCGCACCATATGATTTTTCGGGACAACCATAACGATAACATGTCTTGCTAGACCAGTAGATAACAAAATAAAGAAAAACAATACAGGTAAAAATAGATGAATATCATGTTTGAAGAGAACAACATTGGTACACATAAACTAACACCATGAGCAACCAATGTTTGTATTTATTTCTCTTTCTATAGAATAATGTTATCATTAAAATCTTCTCCGGTAAAACTTTGTTATCTCATGAAAATAATTTTTTACAGAAAAATCATATAAAGTTTTATGAAAAGATACTATTTTTGTTGTAAATTTGTTTGACACTACTAAACAAATATGTTTCACTCACGGATATTTACGAACGACAAGGTTGTCGGAAAACTACCGATAAAAACCACAAATATCCATTTTTAAAAATGTTTTTAGAATACTTTTTAATCTATCATCACAATAAAGTTAACTAGGAGTATCTACCGCACTTTGCGGCAAGATTTTGTAATCAATGGCGGACCTACGTATGGTTGAGGGGTAGCCTCCGCTACCCCTCAACTTTTTACGTGTAGTGTAAAAACTTACGTTTTTTATGTATAAAGATTTGTTTTAAGGTTTTACAATACCTCTGAGAAAATTTTACGTTACCCCTAACAAAATTTTCAAACTCAATACTTTGTAGAAAATTTTAAATTTTATAAAAAGTAGTCTAATATTTTATAAAAAAATATTACCTTTTATAAAAACATTATAAATCCAATTAACATTGAAAGCCAAATTATTAAAAACCTAATTTATTTTAAAACCCAATTAGTAGCCCAATTATTATAAAACCTATTTTTCCTTTTTAATTAACAAACTCGAACCTCCCCCCAAACCAAAAAAAAACCCACTGCTTGCCTGCTCCCCTTCCCTATGCATCGCCTGCGATCCTGTCGGCATAGCTGCTCCAATTTCGTACGCGAGTCTGCCACTGCTCAGGCGCTCGGCCTCCGCATGCCTACGACTTCGCTGCTACCGCCTGCCGCCGCTGCTTGTCACTGCTGGCTGCTACCCATTTACCCATTTGAAGCCTTCAATCTTTGAAGGTTGAAGGTAGTATTCTTTGTACACTCTAAGTCTAAGTGTTATTTGCAAGATTTTTTGAGTAGAAGATTGATTATTTGTTATTTGATTTTATCTTTAGGTATTATTGACAATTAGTGATATTTATTGAAATTAGGGATTTGAATTGTGTTATATGAATTAAAGATTAGAGATTTTATTAATTTGAATTGTATTTTATGAACTAAAGATTAGAGATTTGAAATTATGGTTGCTACCCATTTATGCCTTTGAAGCCTTGAATCTTTGAAGTTTGAAGGTATTCTTTTTACATGTTGCTAACCTGCTGCTTGAAGGTATTCTTTTTTACTTTCTAAGTTTTTTTTGCAAGATTTCAGTATTATTTGCAAGATTTGAAGAGTAGGAGATTGATTAATGGTTATTTGATTTAATATTTAGGTTTTATTGACAATTAGAGATTTGTATTAAAATTAGAGATTTGTGTTATTTGGTTAATAACTAACTAAACAACTAACAAACCCAAAATGCCAAATAACATAAATAACTTAATAAGTTAATAAATAAACAAATAACATGACCAAAATTATACTAAGACCAAAATTTAAATAACTAAACAACTAACAAACACAAACTACCAAATAACATTTTAAAAAAATATTAATAAGTTAATAATTAACAAACCCAAAATACCAAATAGCATAACCAAAATTATAATAAACCCAAAATTTAAATAACTTAAAAACCTAACAAGTTTACAAGCTCAAATACCCATACTCAAATTAAACAAATTATAAAAAATAACTAGTTATGCCCATAAGCTTCACCGTCTCACCCTGTTGCCAGTCACTCAACAACCTTTCTCCTTGTCACCAATGATAATTGTGAATCCTAGGATCACAATCAGGAATTATCAGTGTTAATTTTTTAGTTAAGTCAATGTTTGCGGAATCATCATTAAATTCGTTTAATCGTTTTTATCAATTTAAGATCAACAATAATGATTAATGATTAAGACGGACACAATCAATAATCAAACAAAAATAGTTTATTCAAATGTATTTCATTAAAAGATGTTAATGATTACAAATAAATAAACAATGAATGAAAGAAAATTGATTTGAATGTATTGATGTTGATGTGCTGCCTGCTATGGTTTGTGTTTGTGTGATTTGATGTTTGGTTGTTTGTGATCGTATGTCTACTTGTGGTCATCGCCGTCATGATGTGAAACCTAGTATCCATATTTTTAGGCACATGTGTTTCTGTTAAAGAAACACCGGATCTCTTAGGATTCGCACAACTGTCATGTTGATTTGTTGACTTGTAACACTTGTATTATTTAGTACAAGTGTTTGAACTCCAAAGAATATGGTCTTCTGTAGATGTTTGTTCTTCCGTAGGAGTCTTGTTCTTCTGAAGGTACATTGTTATTTCATAGGAATCTACACTTCTGACTTCAGAGTTGGTTGTTCATCCACAGAAGATCTTCGGATGATTGATTTTGTAAGAAACATATCTAAGGAAGAACAAAAAGTGTTCATTCGTAAATGTTTCTTACACTTAGGGGCTGTTTGTTTTTGGGCTGACCTAGCTGACTGGGCTGACTGGCTGACTCAGTCAGCGGGTCAGCCCGTTTGATTTCGGCTTCGAGCCCGACTGACTGGGTCTCCAATGCTGACCGGGTCTCCAGCGGGTTAGAAATTGACTAAGTATAATGTTTGTACCTGCTATCATACACAGATCAATACACATATGGGTTAACCTATTTATAATGCATAATAATGAATTATAATTGTTTAGTACAAATATTGATTAAAGTTCTAAGCCTATACAAAATGATCTAGACCTATAGTTCCTAGATCTAACAATACTTCCCTTTAGGCTTAGACACTTGTAATCATTCCTTCAAAACTGAAATTCCTTCAATCTTGACACCATTTTCTTGTTAAAGTAGGATACTGCATCCTTTTGATTTTCATACTTGTACCTGATCTCCATTTTGCATATATTCTTAAGTATGTCATAGGTCAATCCTAGAATGTCTTCTTCGGTTGTCAGAGTTTCTAGAACACTTTGATTGTTGACTATTTCTAGCTCATCTTATTCTGAAATTCTTAGTTCAGTTGCTTCCATGACATCAGTTCCTTTCAATATCCCAACCTCATATCTTCTTCTTTAATATGCTTTCGCATGCAGTTTGTCAATGACTTGTATGATATGCAAATACAGACAAAGATCATTTTGAGCTTGATCATCATTGAGTTTTGGAAAGAACTTGTCATGTAGATATGAAATGTAGCTTGGATGCAGAAGCTTTATTTCAATTGGATCAAATAGCCTTATGCTTGTAGCTTTCTTATTTTCTTCATTTCTCATAAGCACCAGTTCTTTAGTCTTTTCTACATATCCCCACTCAGTTATGGGGAGAGTGTATTGGTCCCCTTCAATGACTTTAAAGGCTGCTGATTTTCTGTTAGAGTAACCAACCCTCTTCAGGAATTTATCATCAACAAGAGTAGAGGAGTTGGTACTTAATCTTCTTTTCCTTTGCAGTCTTTTTCTTGTGCTGTACATCTTCCTTTTTTGCTTCCTTGACAACATCATCTTTGAACTTAGTTTTCAGCTTTCCTATGATCACAGAGAAATCTCTTCCTCTTGGGATTATTGGATAATTGGAGATGATCAGGCTTTACAGGTCTTTAATGTCAGCATCAAACAACCTGAAGATTGATTCAAGTAGGTGGTAGTATTCAATTCTACCAAATACTCTTTTGATAACAGCACAATCCCACTCTGAGTCATATTTCCAAGCCATAATCCTGTTTTCTTTAGTAGTAGAGGGGGTTGTAAGATGGTCAAATAACTATATTAGAGTTGATTTTTCATCAGTGATCTCTCACAGTCATACCCAAAGGCCATACTTTTCCAGTGATAACTACCCTAGGCTCTCTTATCAGCTTATCTTTCCCTTTGTGTTGATCTTTAGATTCAACAGTTATAGGATCAGCAGGGAGTTTGCTTTGTTACTCCCAGGATGGGTTTGGAGCTTTAGTTCTGAATCTCACCCCTGTGTCAAGCTCAATAGTCATGACATGCTCCATCATCCTCCTTAGCTTACCAACTGATCTTCCCTTGAGTTCATAGCTTTTGTAGTTGTGACCCTATAACCAACATATCATATTGTATTTTGAGAGCTTTGCTGTATCACAGTAACCCAACTCCTTCTTGATTTTCTGAATTGATTAATAAGTTATGAATGTTTCATAGTTGCAGTTTGGAATCATGAAACCAACCACTTCAAACTCTTCCAACACATCTTTCATTTCACTCATGCTCATCCTTTCCACCATATCATACGGAAAGCCATGATTTATCAGAGTCATAAACATTGAGGATTCTGGCCTTTCTTCAAGTATGTCTCTAGTGGTCAATAGGTCATCAGCCATTTCTTCTTTCTATTCTTTGGTAGATTCTTTTTTGTGAGCTTATTCCATTCATCATCACTTGTTGTTTTAGCAGGAGACATGGGTTTCAAGGATGAAGATTCAATAGATTTTGTCTTTTTTGGTGAATCTTGTATCTCAATCACTTCCTTCTTCACAAGACCCAAGTACTTCTTTTTTGTTTTGTATTGAATGATTTGCTTTGTCATCTCAAAAGCTTCTTTTGTTTGATTTGTTACAGGAGTAGCATTTTGTTGTAGTACACATATTTTTAGTTTAAGCTCCTCAACCTCCTCTTCTTTTCTTTTCAACAAAGCTGATTGAGCCGAGAGAGATAGTGAGTCAATTACTTGATCAATTTTCAGCCTCAAGTTCTCATTCTCATATCTCTCAAACTTTACTGATTCTTTAAGCTCAGATTCTTGTTGAAGAAGAGCATCAATCACTTCATTATTGTATAGAGCATCTTCTCTTAATTTTTTGATTCTTGCTTCTTGCTGCATCAACTGATTATCTTTTTCTTTTATTATCCCTTTCAACTCTTGAATTCTTTGCTTTTGGTAGTTAGACTTCACAACAAGCTTATTGTATTCAGTAACCAGATAACTTTTTCTCATTAGGATATCATTATCACTAAGATTATTTTCATGGTAAACAATTACATCCACATAGTTTGCTTCTTTTTTTTCTTTCTGATGTTAAGTAGCAATCTCACCATCATGGTCTTTAGTATGAGCCATACTTGCTAAACTAGAGCATGCCTCTTCAGCTTGAATGGGTTTATTGTTGTGAGGTTGTTGTTCAAGATCTATACTGAGCACAAAAGGTTCAGTTTGATTGGAGTTGACTAGTTGTTAAGAGTTGGAGTGTGAGAATGGAATAGTGTTGGCTTGATAAATCAACTCAGTCTCACCAAAGTGAACTAATTTAAGAGACTGAGTGACAAAGATGGGTTCAGTATGGACACTCTTAGATGATTGATGAAGAAGTGGAAAGATTGGCTGAGTGTTTTGACTGGCTGAAGAGTATGATTGGGGTGTTTGGGGTTGATCTTGTGATAGAGGGTGTATTGGAGAGATTGGTTAGGTGTTTTGGTTGGCAGGAGATTGTGATTGTGGTGTTTGAGATTGTTGGTTAATGGGTGATTGAAGAGGTGAAGATGATGTTTGTATAGAGTTAGTAGATGAGCTCTCTTGAACTTCTTCCCATATTAATTCTTGAGGGATGTTTGCATTTGCATCTACCACATAAGCAAACATGGGCATGTCTCCTCCTTCATACTTCTCGGATATCTTATTCAGAATAGATCTACCCAGGAGTGCTTGAACAAACACATCACCATCTATAGCAGTCCCAAGCAGATCAACATTGATGATCAGTTGCAGAAACCTTGGAAACATGTACATCTTGTTAGCCGTCTGCACTTTTATGTGGTCACATAAGCAATTGGAGATGTACTTTGAGTAGTTGTATGTTCTTCCCTCAAAGACACTAATAATGCCCGAAGAAATATGCCTTGAAAATCTATCAAGTCCAGTTTCTTGTTAGAGATGCACTAAGTGTGGCAGAGAAATCTGTATGGATTGCACAGTCATCCTTTCTTTATCTCTCCCTTCTCGAAGTCACCATCATATCCCATTCGATTGAACACTCTCTCAATGTATTCTTTTTCAAACACATCGGGGTGACCAGCTTCTATATCTCCCAACTCTAGAACCCTTCTTATTGCCTGTTCATCCAGTCTTAGTCTTTGATTCTTCACATCCGCCATAATAACTTCTCCATCTTCTTCCATTTGGTCTGAGTTCCAGAAATCAGTAATGTGCGATTGATGAATCACTGGCTTTGCTGACAAGGCATAAAATAGCCTGGATCTTCTTAGATTTCAAATAATGTCTTGGTATCCTTATGAGACAGGGTCGTCAGGGTTTAAGAAAGCACACACATTGTGCTCTCTCGCAAATCGATTAGCCATCTGTTCATAAGAATAAAGAAGATTACGTTAGAATCAACATTATTGACATGAGAATGCGAACAGTTGTGAGAATAACCAAGAATCAAACGATTGATTATTGAACATTACGATATGTTTTACCTTGAACACAGTGATCTGAGAATAGAGTTATGTGTTTGTTTGATGTTTTGATTCAGTGATTTTGGATGTTAGGGAAAAGGGGAAAAGTTTGTTGAGAGCGTTTTTCTAGGTTTGAAAAAGTGTTCTAAAAAGTTAATAATGAATATTGAAGTCAAAGAAAATCATTTATACTCTCTCAAACACATTAATTTCATTTATTTAATGACGTGGGACCCTCAACAATTTAACTTCTCCGCAGTTCTTAGTTCTTCCGCACATTATCTACGGATTCCGTATATCATCTGCGGATGACTTATAAACTTTTGCTGATTAAATATAACTTAAATTTTCATAGGTTACCAATCTATGAAATTAGATTATATGTTTTGTACTAGCTCGTTCATAGTTTACCAATCTACGGATGGACAAATTTAATTAAGTTTTCACACTGTAGCTTCTGCTGATGTTTAAAAAGCACTATGGCTTCTATTGATGCTTAAAAAGAACTGTGGCTTCTGCTGATGCTTAAAAAGCACTATGGCTTCTGCTGATGCTTAAAAAGCACTGTGGCTTCTACTGATACTTGAAAAGCACTGTGGCTTCTACTGATGCTTGAAGTGCACTGTGAGAAACTTATTTTATTGTATGGTCCAATTCCATTGCTTAGAACCATTTATTTCTTTTGAACCTTTTTGACTTTGTATTCATGACAATTGTGCATAAGAAGGTTTAAATTTTAAAAACTTCATGTATCCAAGAGCCAAGGTAGTGCTCAAGTTCCAATTCCTTCATATTGATAATTTATTTGACAATTATGTTGTTAACTTATTTTCATGATTCTACCCCCTAAATTTTTTATTAATGATGAAAGAATGCATTTATCATAAATTTCTAAGAAGAATATCATGACAATGTACAAGCATATATATACACATATAAATTTCTAAGAAGATTAATGATTAATGAATAAAGACATATGTCTGTCCAAACCAAAATAAATTAAACTAAACAAAATTGAATTGATGACAATGTACAAGCATATATATACACATATAATGGGATCATACTTTAATACTAAGTATCTTCCTGACGAGTTAATTTATTGAAATGATACCAGATCTTTGTTGTGATTGTAAGTATATTTGCCCACTTAAATCCATACAAGAGTATTGTATCAACTAGGCATGCCGATTATCATGTTTTCATGTTTATTAGATAGTAACTATTATGGGCTTCATATTCAATTCACTTAAAGTTTTTCCTCCCTTTGCGAATCAAATCATCACTTTTTCACACTTACAGACTATGTACTTTAAGATATAAGTTCTATCTTGAGATGCATTTGACATCTCATTAATGCATCGTTGAAAAAGCTCTAGAAATAATATACAGTTGAACACATAGGATTCTTTTGAGCGCTTAGATATGATCATCATCAGGTCACTAGGTCTTTACTCACGTAAAACAGAGGTGGCTTTAACCTAAGTCTTTGTTTACACAAAACAGAGGAATGATGAGGATCATAATCTTTTCACCAGATGGTTACAAATGTAAACAGTGGTCATCATACACCTAGGTCTTTGTTTACACAAAATAGAGGGAGTAAGATTTGCAAAGATAGATATTATAAAGTGTCGGTACATAATGTGTTTAGATGAGTGATTTGATCACATCAGAATATGACTAACTTTCTGTATCCTTAAGATGAAGTTTCCCATAAACAATCACTTTGCATTATGTTTGGCATGCACTAAGTGTAGTTTCCACTCAATCTGAACCTACTCACACATCAAGTAACTAGATCAGATTTTAATGATATTTAAGTATTCAGGAAGAAGCAAAGGCATAGTATACTATCATTTCCCAAACATATGTCATGATAAAGCTTTATTATTAAAACAATGTACAACACAGACACATGCTTTTATTTGTTTGTTCATTATGATTAATCAAGGTTAATCATGCCCATAGACTCAATTAGAAAATTAAATCTAATTGAATCAAAGGCTTTAGTGAATAAATCAAGAAGCTGATTTGTTGTATCCATTTTGACTAACTTGATCAAACCTTTTTCTGAGCAATCTCTCAGAAAATAGTATCTTATTTCAATATGCTTTGTTTTATTATGTTGCATAGGATTAGCAGTTATAAACATAACATCATAATTTTCAATGTAAATTTGAGTTTGAAGGAATTTGTAACCATAATCAAGTAATTGGTTTTGCAACCAAAGGACTTGAGAGGAACCAGCTGAAGCAGCTATGTACTCAACCTCAGTTGTGGATACAGATACATTTGTTTGCTTCTTGCACTACCATGAAACTAGTCGTGGTCCTATGAATTGACATCCACCAGTTGTGGATTTTCTGTTGCTATTACATCCACCATAGTCACTATCTGACTATGGGTAGAGAGTGAAATCACCATATTTTGGATACCAAAGACCAAGTCCAGGTTTTTCTTTAAGATATCTGAAGATCCTTTTCACAGCATTCAGATGAGACTCTTTTGGATCTGATTGGTACCTAGCACAAGCACACACAACAAACATAATGTCAGGTCTACTGGTAGTTAAATACATAAGTGATCCTATCATTGATCTATATAATCTTTGATCAATAGTTTTTCCTGTAGGATTAGGTTCAATCTTTTCAATTGTTGAGGCTGGTGTTTTGCATGAAGATACTTCAGCAATGTTGTACTTCTTCAATATTTGATGTATGTATTTCTCTTGATTGATGAATATCCATCTGTCTTCTGATGAACTTGTAGACCAAGAAAGAAAGTTAATTCTCCCATTGAACTCATCTAAAATTCTGATTTTATCAATTCTTCAAAGTTTACACACAATCTCTTGTTAGTTGATCCAAATATAATGTCATCAACATAAACTTGAACAACTAAGAGATCTTGATGTTCTTGTTTGAGAAAGAGAGTCTGATCAATAGTTCCCTTTTTGTATCCATGCTTGAGCAAGAAAGATGATAGTGTTTTATACCACTTCCTTGGTGCTTAGTGCAGACCATACAAAGCTTTATCAAGTTTATATACCCTATGTGGATAGTGAGGATCTTCAAATCCAGGGGGTTGTGGTACATAAACTTCTTCATCAATTTTCCTATATAGGAAGACACACTTGACATCCATTTGATAAACAATGAACCTCGTATATGATGCATATGCTAGAAATACCCTTATGTCTTTAATTCTTTCAACAAGTGCAAAAACTTCATCATAGTCTATTCTTTCTTCTTGTGTGTATCCTTGAGCAATCAACCTTGCTTTGTTTCTTACAATTATACCTCTATCATCTAGTTTATTTTTGAAGAGCCATCTAGTTCCAATTGGATGTTGGCTTTCAGGTAAATCAACTAAAGTTCATACTTTTTGCTTTCTAAATTGTTGAAACTCTTCTTGCATAGCTTCAATCCAGCTGTTGTCCTTTAGAGCAGCTGTGATGTTTGGAGGAACCACTTTTGAAAGAAAACAAGTGAAAAGATAGATGTTGGCAGTTCCACTTTGGCTTCTTGTAGTTATTTTGGCAGGATCTCCAATGATGTTGTTGACTGGATGAGTCTTATGGATTCTTGTTGATCGAGTTGGTTCTACTGGAATTGATGATTCCAAATTAGTCATATCCATTTTTGCAGACTGATCCAATCCAGATTGTGAATTTAGGAAGTAGTCAAAGTGTTTTTCTTGTGCATCATTGGGTATTGATCGGTCTGCCTCTGTTTGGACATCAGGAGAATAATTAATGTCTTCCGTAGGAATTTCTCCTGAAACATTTTTGGAGGACCGGTGAAGGGTGGTCACTTACAAAATAACAACACAAAGAGGAGAGTAACTTAACTTAACCAAACAGTGAGACTGGATTAACCACAAAAGATGATACAAAGAACACAAGCAAGTAAATGACAGAACAAGAGAATAAGATACACAAGGAGATGGTTTTCAAGATTGCAGTATATTGCTTTCTCAAGTTCTAGTACAAGTGTTACAAAGCATAAAGGAAAGTTACAAGTACTTGAGATACATATACTACATACTACAGCCGGCCATACTTTGAAGGCCAACTGATACAATTGACTAGAAACAAAACAAAATCAATTGTAGAGTCAAAAGGCAGATTGCCTTTTGACTTGTGACTATGACATGCCATTGCTCAAATCTTAATATATTACAAAAAGGATAAAGTAGATAAAGTAGAAAGTTACAGACTCAAGACCTCAATATACAGTTACCAAAAGAATGGACCTTTTCACTAACTCATGTAAGTTGGTGACTTTATATATTACAAAAAGGATAAAGTAGATAAAGTATAAAGTTACAGACTCAAGACCTCCATATACAGTTACCAAAAGAATGGACCTTTTCACTAACTCATGTAAGTTGGTGACTTTATAGAGTTGCAGTGGAAAGGGGTCCAGCTTTATGGAAAAGTGCATCAGATAAAGCATGTGTGTTAAAAGTATTTAGAAGAAATATGTCTTCAAGTGTTGGTTTCGGAAGACTTCGTCTCTGAAGCTTCGGAAGACTTCATCTTTGGCTTCGGAAGATATTGGTCTTGGATTCAGAAGATTTCACACTTAGAATATTTCTGTTGCATGTGTTAAACTTCTGAAGCATTATTCTTCAATGTACTTGTGTAGCATGCAGGAGAGACTTTGGGTGTTTGAGTTGCATCAGCCTTTTCATATAATCTCTACAAACTCCCCCTAGGCTGATGCTACCAAAACACTAGTAGACTTTAGATATTGACAGTCCTCATCAGAATAATGACCATCCCTTTCTTTATGATATGATCAGGATTCCTCAGAATGTCATAGTGTTCCTTATATCAAAGAGATCATGTAGAGGCAGATTGAACATGTCTTGCCAAGTGTAGATGTCTTTAATTCCTTTATCTCTAATGACATTCCATCTTTCCGGATTTGTTGTGTATGTCCAGGACAAGATGGGTCTTCTTAATGCTAGAGGAGCTGTTTGAATAGGAGTTGATGTAGCATCCTCTGGCTGCACATCCTCAGGATGTTTCGACTCATCCTGAGGTTCAGAAAAGGATGCAACTTTCTTCTTCTTTGGCTTTGGCTTTAAAGCCATCCTTTTCTTTCTCTTTATTACTTTTAACTGAGAAGATTGGCCTGCAACACCTGATTAATCTTCATTGTCTTTCTCAGTTAGGTCTTCCTTTCTCACAAGTTCAGAAGGAGGGGGAGGTTGACCCTGTTGTGGATCAGAAAATGACCCGAGGTTCTTATTGAACCACATCCTCATATGCAGGACTTTTTTGATCTGGGGAGAGAATATGCACATGCTTATATAATCTTTTCTTTCTTTTGTCTTCTTTCATTTGAACTAGTAGCTCAACATCTTCTGCCTCTTTCTTCTCATTTGACCTTTCTATGTCAACTAGTTCATTTAGTTCCTCCAAGGGGAGAGAAATGACATTGTTAATGTCATAGTTCCTGGTCTGCAAGTAGTTGATCCTGACTGCCCTCAACTCATCATCCCGAGTGTTTGGTTTGGGGTCAGCCCTGATTGCACTTTCCAATAATTCTTGCAGACCCAGAATAGGAACTTTCTTCCCTCAGCTTCCTTTTCCTCTCTCTCTCTCTCCTCCTCCTCAATCTCCTCAGATGTCATCTCTTTTTTCCTTTTGTCACTCACAGACCTTTGTGACTTAGGGTGGAGAGAGATTTGGCCTTTATTGCTTGTTGTAGCTTCTGAGCTCTGGCCAGAGAGAGGTTGAGAAGCACCTTCACCAGCAGGTGTCTCAAAAGGGGTATGGATCTCTGCAACAGTTGATGTTGATGGGACAGGGCTCTCAAGTTCTGCCACTGGGCCTTTGGTCAAGGTTTCCCCTATGAAACTAATCTTAGGTCTGCCTCAACATCTAGTTGACCGATGGCATTGCCTGATTGCCTTAGTCTTCTTTTGAAGTTGAACTCTACAGTGATCCTGTCTTGGATTATTTGAGCCAGCCTGTCAGCTTATCTAGATTGGCTTGGATTGACAAATGGCATGTTGACTAGATCCAGACTTTCATAGAAGTTCAAGTCTGAATGTTGAAGATCTCTTGCTGCCTTTGAAATCTAAGAATGATGAGGGCTCTTCTATTCCTATCATACCTCCACCCAATGATGTGATTTGAAGTTGGTGGAGATGACATAGCCCTTGGTATCCCTTCCTCAAATAGACTCTGTATGAAGGAGTCTATAGAGTCCATATCAATATGAAGTTGAGGAAGTTGCTGAGTGTGCACAATTGCAAGTGAGGATGGAGAGTTCTTAATGTCCACACTTTCTAAAGAACTCCCAGGTTCTGTGAATGTAATGACTTTCTCTCCTTTTTGGTAGTATTACCCACTTGCATAGGTGAGCTATAAGTTAGGTGAATCACACTCACAAGTTCTTGTGTTCCTTGTTGAGTCCCTCTTAAAGGTCTTCCAGCTAGTTTTTCCTTAAGATAAGAAATCTCAAGTTGCTGATCATTGACCCTGTTTTGCAAGGTAGTCACTTGAGATTCAAGGTGACTAACCTTGGAGACTAAATAGGTGCATGTTTTAGACAATTTTTGTACCTTTAGTCTAAGATTCCCCTCATCTTCATCAAAACAATCATTGGGGAATGAGATGATTGGAGCAGATTCCTCTATCTTATCACCAGCTTCAGGTTCTTGGCTACTGGATTTCCTCTGCTCACTGGCAGCCTCAGTTGAGGAGTTAGTGGGCTGAGTTGCTATGGTTGAGGTCTTAATGATGTAATCACTTGTAAAATTAAGAGCCTCTTCCATATGGACATCTTTTTTTGAGTACGGGAAAAGAAGAGAGAATCATGGTATTTACTGAAACCTAAATCTTCATCAGTATAAAAGTCAAGGTTTGGGATTGGTTGGTTTAAATCTAAAGGATGGGATGGTAACTATCCTCTTAAGATTGATCACTTGAGTGTTGAGACTCAGAGTGATGGCTTAAGGAATTTTGGCTTAGGAGCTCATCAGGCTGAGCATGAGGAACCTCAAAACTGATCATTGAATGAATGGGAGTGGTTTGCTCCTCAAGAGAAGTGGGAGCCCCAGTGTCCACTTCTTCCTGTGTGGTAAGTATATGGGGGCCTGCATAGACTGAATAGTCTATGTAGGGGTTCGTTTGTGTTTTCTTTGGTAGGTGAGGGTAATTTGTGGCTGTTGTGGTGGTTGGGAAGTAGAAGGTGTGGGTTCAACACTAGCTGGTGCTGCTAGGTTGTCACATTGAGCAATGAGCTCTAACATTTTTTGGACAAGGGCTGTTTCTACCCCAGAGAAGCCAACAGTGGGCTTTCTTAGTATTTTAAAGATGTTGGACTTCATCTGTCCCAGTTTAAGAATATTACCTATTCTCCTTAACTGTGAGCCCAGTTCACAGTTAAGAATGTATTAAACATATCTAAGGACCATGTAATACTCTAAGGAGTCTAAGTTTGCAAGTAGATTAGTATAAATAAACTAAGAATACCTGAACTTGACCCCCTAAACCATGGCATGGACAATGAAGGAGAGATCCTCAGGAATCTGGTCCCATCCATCATGCTTGTTTGACAAGCTGTGGATAACCACATGGAGCAAGAATTTCCATTGGGATGAGACCTTTCCTTTCCTGAAGGTCTTGACAGAGAAGTCTGCCTCATAGCCCATCTGCGCGAAGGACGGGTTAACAACTTCCTTAGGAAAGAACACCTCACCTTCTTCATCATCCAGCTGAAGATGCATGTTGATGATGGCCGGAGTGATGAAGATTGTTATCCCCTGCACTATGGCAGACAGTGCCTTCTCCCTGTCCATTACGACCTCTTGGCAGGTCTTCCAAAATTCTAGCAGTTGATCCTCATAAAGAGTAGGATCAATGGTTAGGGAGGTGAAGTAGCTAGATAGAGTTAAGAAACAACAAACCTCTGAGAAATGAGGATATTTCTCAGAGTGTAACAGAGCAACTTGGTTGTGTTTCCTGTGTAACTGCATGGAGAAGTTAGGATCATTTCTACGGTTAAGGTTGGCCATAATGAGGAAGCTTAAGGATGAAGAAAGAAGGAAGAAATAATTTTCAAAGAGAAATTTGGGGTTTTAGGTTATGAGGAAGAAGAAGATGATAGAAAAAGGGGGAAACCGTTGGGTTTTTATGTGAAAAAGGATTTCAGATAAAGTTTAATGAAAGAGGATAAACTTTGAAATCCGGATGTCGGTCCCACCTCTAAAAAAGTAATTTACTTTTGCTCAAAAAGTAGTTTTCTTGGAAGTCAAAAAACTTCCGAAGGTAAATTATCTTCGGAAGTTTTAATGAAAAATCTTTCGAAGCTAAAATGACTTCAGAAGATTTTCCTAAGAGTTGTGAAAATTTTGCTTCAGAAGAAGAATTAAGACTTGAATGCTTTGTCCAGATGAACAAAGCTTCCGAGAGTTAATTTGCTTTGGAAGAGAATGGTCCTTGAAAACATATATGTGTTTGAGACAAGAATTTAAGCTTCAGAAGATATTTCAGAAATTTCTTCCGAAGGTAAGTTTCTTAGACAGTTATTTGTTTTGAAGGCATGATTTTCTTCCGAAGATAAAAGTTTATCTTCTGAAGGATCAGAAATTTTCAAAAATCTAAGGAAAGTCTTTAGAAAGATTTTCATCCAAGGAAAACATGAGCTTATGAAAGTGATGAACTAGACAACTTAGGACACACAAATTTTAAGAAATAATAGGAATTAGTTTTAATAAAAACCTACTCAAAGTTTATCATCCCAATAGCTGATATAAGATATTTAAATCTCTGTTCAGCAAAAGCTTTTATAAACAAATCACTATATTGTTCATTTGTGTGAACTTTGACTAATTTTAATTAATCCATTTTCAAAATTATCCCTAATTAAATGATACCTGATGTTGATGTGTTTGGTCCTTGAGTGCTGCATAGGATTTTCTGTGATAGAAAGAGCACTGTTGTTGTCTATGTGAATGGGAGTCTCCTTGAAGTTTAATCCATAGTCAAGCATTTTATTCTGAATCCATAGCACTTGAGCATAATAGCTTGCAACAACAATGTATTCAGCTTCAGCAGTTGATGCAGAGACACAGGATTGTTTCTTGCATTGCCATGAGACAACCCTTCCACCAAGAAACTGACATCCCTCAGATGTAGACTTTTAAGTTATGTTGCAACCACCATAATCACTATCTGTATATGCATATAGATTGAAGTCAAAATTCTTAGGATACCACAGACCAAGTGTTGAAACACCTTTTAGGTATCTTGGAATCCTTTTGACAGTGATAAGGTGAGACATCTTTGGGTTGGCTTGATATATTGCACAAATACATGTAGCAAACATGATATCAGGCCTGCTAGCTGTAAGATACATAAGATACCCAATCATAGCCCTGTAAAGGTGTTCATCCACACACTCCCCCTCAAGATCAGGTCCAAGGGAGTGGTTTCTTGGTATGGGTGTCTTAGCAATCTTACAATTAGTCATGTTGAACCTCTTAAGTATGTCTTGAACATACTCTGACTGACTAATGAAGATGCTATCTTCAACTTGCTTCACTTGAATTCCCAGAAAAAAAATGAGTTCCCCCATGACACTCATTTCAAATCTGTCCTTTATCAGCTTCTCAAAGTCTTTATAGAGCCTTAGATTAGTTGAACCAAAGATGATGTCATCTACATATACTTGAACTAGCATCAAGTCATTTCCCTGTCCTTTGATGAAGAGAGTTCCATCTATAGTACCCCTCCTGTATCCATGTTTACAGAGATACTGAGATAGAGTCTCATACCACTTCCTGGGTGCCTGATGCAGCCCATAAAGAGCTTTGTCAAGCTTGCAGACATAATTAGAATAACCAGGATCTACAAAACTAGGTGGTTGTTTGACATATACTTCTTCATCAATCACTCCATAAAGAAAAGCACACTTGACATCAAGTTGATAAACCTTGAAGTCCTTGGATGCAGCAAATGCTAGGAATATCCTAACAGCTTCCACTCTTGCTACAGGAGCAAAGACATCAGTGTAGTCAATCCCTTTTTTTATGTGTACCCTTGAACAACTAGTCTAGCTTTATTCTTGATAATGATGCCTCTATCATCCTTCTTGTTACTAAACACCCATTTGGTTCCAATGGTAGTCTTCCCATGAGGAAGAGGATAAAGGTTCCAAACTTTCTGCCTTTGTAATTGAAGCAACTTCTGTTGTATAGCTTCAACCCAACTTCCATCCTTTAAAGCCTCATCAACTTTCTTTGGCTCTATCTAGGATAAGAAAAAAGAGTGAAGACAAACATTTGCTTCAAGGGTTTGTCCTCTTGTTCTTACCCTTATGACAACATCTCCAATGATGTTTGTGGATCCTTAGTTAAGGGATCACAACAAGTTGCTGAGAGAGATCCAAATTAGAAAAAAATAGATCTGGCATAAATGTTTCTCCTATCACATCAAAACACTTATCAAGAGAAACTTGATCCAATGAGTGTATGATATCATTAATGTTATCCTCTATGGAGTTGTTATCAGCATCAAGAAATTCCTGATCACTGTCACCACCTCCATTATTTTCTTCTATATTTGAAGTATCTTCATCTGGTTGTGGAGACTCTGAGCTGGAATTTGAAGGCATCCCAGATGTATCAGCTGAGTTTGTCATTGTGGTGCTGATAGATACTTCATTTGTAGAAGCAGTTGCAACTGGAGTTGAAGATATATGTCTTGAAGGTCTTCTCAGCTCAAATCTTGGGTCAGGATCACCTATTGATAAGATATATATAGACCCACATTTTCATAAGATTTGTTAAACCAATTGGTAACTAAATCAAGATCAAACAGCCAATTAGGACCAGAACCAGCTACACAGGGTGTGTGTTCATTGAAAGTCATATATAGACCCACATTGTCATAACATTTGTTAAAACAATTGTATACTCTATAAGCCTTAGCTTGGGAAGAGAATCTAATAAAGTGTCCATCATCTGATTTCTCATCAAATTTGGCAATTTTATCTTTGGTATTCAAGATGGTGCAAGGACATCCAAATGACCTGAGAAAACTAATAAAAGGTTTCCTCTTGTGCCAAAGTTCATAAGGAGCCTTGCCATGAGTCTTAACCACTAAAACTCTGTTCTGCACATATCACGTAGTGTTGACTGCCTCTGCCCAGAAGGTGATGGGCAGCTTAGAGTCAAACAACATGGTTCTTGTAGCTTCAATCAGTGTCCTGTTTCTCCTTTCAACAACTCCATTTTGCTGAGGAGTCCTGGGAGCATTGTATTGTCTTGTAATACCTTTTTCTTCATAGAATGTATCAAGGATTTGGTTCTTGAATTCAGTTCCTTGATCACATCTATGATTTTGACCTTGTGATTAGATTGATTCTTAATCTTTAGGATGAAATTCTTCAGAATCTCAGGAATCTCATCCTTAGTTCTAAGGAAGAAGACCCAAGTGAATCTTCTAAAGTCATCTGTGATCAGTAAACAGTAAGAGGTCCTTCCTAGACTCATTACACCGGTGGGGTCAAAGAGATCCATATGTAACAAGTGTAGGGGTGTAGTGATGGAGTTTCTTTCTTTAGGCTTGTGAGCTACCTTATGTTGCTTGCCTTTCAGGCATGCAACACAATGATCATCACTTGTAAACTCTTTCTTTGGAATTCAAGTTACCAAATCATTTTTAATTAGTTTATTCATGTTTTTAAAGTTTACATGGCACATTCTTTTATTCCTAATTCATAGATGAAAAAATGGCAAAAAATAAAGCATTCACTCCTCTTTTATATCTTGAATCTATAGTCTTTTTGCCCTGGTGGATTTCTCTGGCACATTCTTTTATGCCATAGGAAAGACTCATCACTATTGGCTTTAGATAGAAAGCATAAAACTTCTCTAAAGGGAGAGGTTTCTTGCAAATCCATCTTGTACATGTTCCCTTTCCTGGGGGCTCTAAGTAGAACATGCTCATGAGGAATGCCACCCCGGACTTGAGAACAATGGAAGCTTGGACTTGACCTTCAATGCTTCGGAAGCTTTTGAGACTTCGAAAGTTTTAATGACTGGACCTTCGGAAGTTACGGCAGATACTGCATCAGACTTTAGTGCTTCGAAAGTATTCCTTCCTTTCGAGACCTACTTTTCTTTCGAAGGAAATTTTCCACTTGCCTTCTTCTTAGTTTTGGAGCTTCCGAAGGAACCATGTTTTCCTTCCGAAGCTTGAATCTTGGTGGAACTCTTGGAAGTCCTTTGTAACACCCGGTTATTTTAAAGTCAAGAAAAAGAAGATAAAGTGAAAGAAAAGAAGGAAAAGAAATAAAACCCAAGTCCAGGGGTAAAAAGGGTCCAAAGGACAAAATGTTTGAAAAGTGGGTGTAAAAGGTGGTATGGCCGCCCATATGTCCCATACACCCATGATTTTCGGATTTTAGAGAGAGAAAGAGCAGAGCTCAGGTTTGAAGAAGAACAAGAAGAAAGAATTCGAGTTCAAGGTAAGAATTCATGTTGTTAACGTGTTTTTAACCAGTTATGTCCTCGGGTTTATGCTTATGTGTGTTTGTATGTGTTCAGGTATGTTTTAGTGGGTTTCTAAGCGGTTGAATTCAATTTGCAAACAAGTTTGGAGGAAGCCATACTCAAGAGCTGCAAAGGTGAGTTCTAGGACCCCTCTTTTACTAGTTTTTAACTAATTTTGGGGCTGGAAATGCATGAATGTATGTTTTATTAAACTGGGTTTCAGACCCGTATGCTTGAATGTGTGTACGATGATGTTATGATGTGATGTGTGACTATGTT
>BJCM01067459.1:0-34477 GCA_018326385.1 Flaveria bidentis | reverse complement strand
GGTTCTATCTCATTAATTACTTGTGTTCTTAGTATCATCTTGTGTGGTTAATCCAGTTCACTGTTTGATCGAGTTTGAGTCACTCTCCTCATTGTGTTGTAATTTGCAAGCCTTCAACGGTCCTGCAGAGTGCTTTATGGTTGCTAAACTGTGCTTTGAGTTCTGGAAAGATAGGTTTCATCACTTGGAATGTCTGATCCGTTTGATCCGTAGTATCGGCTGGATTGCCTCATCTAGTGGTCGCCTTGTACAGTATGAAGTGGATAACTTTCGAACCATACAAGACTATGTGAAAATGGATGCCATCAATATCTGGTTTTAAGTGGACTGGGAAGGAATGCGAATAGGTATTTCAATTGTTGGACTAAATGAATAGGCAAGGAAGGCAAGGCGCTTGATTGAAAGACCCTACCCGACTCATTCTTAGGACAGGCTTAGCTCTAGCTATCTAAAATGAAGAAATTGTACAAGGGATCAATCCTATTTCACAAAGTAACTTCTCAAAGGTCGAAGGCGTAGTATTGATTACTTGTGTTGGACTACCTTTATAGGATAGATCTTATATAGTTAGGTTTTGGTTGGACTGCTTGGTACGGAATTCACTGAGATTGACTTTAGATATCACATTTCTGGTATAGCATTTACTGTTCGATATTTCCGGTATATAATTGACTCGTATATAAAGAAAGAAAGTCTTTCAATTCCTAGTTTGATATTCCAGATATTCCATTAGAATGACTGATGTTGGACTAGCTGACTCCCTAAGCTTTGCCTATCGCATTAGAAAGTGGGGAATTCCATCGTCTTTGGTATGCAAATTTCAAGCTGCTACTGCTCCGATAGCTGCTTTAGAGGTTGCTTAGCCGGTATTTACTGAACTAGCTGGTTTATCATTAGTTGAAAGTCTCGCGCTATTTACACTATTTAAACAAAGACTGCAATGAAAAGTGGGTCCATGTAAATAATCGAGACCTTGCAAACAACAACGCTCCTTCCCCATATGGAGTTCGGAACCCAAAGGCAATCGTTGAGTGAACTGTATCTTCTTTGTGTTAGTTAACCTAAGCCACACCCTTACTGCTGGGATGGGGCTCGACCCCCGAACCGTATGTGGGACGAGTTTCTGCCTCATACAGCTCGGGCCGAAACCCGGGGGAAGTTTAGGAGAGATGGAGAGAGCCAGCAGTTGACAATGCTTTTTGATTGCGCTTTTTATTTTATTTTTTTAGCGTATGTTGACCCTTTTTTCTTTTCTTGCTGATTCCTCTCAATGAAATTTTCCATGTTGTACTTACGGATGTATGCATGCAGTCCGGGAACACTTTGGGGTAAACACCCATCCACGCTCTCATCGGGAGGCTGTTCAACCAGACTGACGAAGTTGAGTATTGACACAAACAATAAGAGGACGAGCTTCCCTTCTACTACCGAAAAGAGGAGTTTACCACCGCCTACATATTCCACTCACTCTATCCTCTTTGATCCTATTCCAAAACCGAACCAAACCGACAATGCACACTCCTAGTACCCATCACAGGCGTTGATCATCATACTAGAAGCGTTATGTTTGGTGCTGCCTTGATTAAAAGAGAAAACATTGGGTCATACAAATGGATATTGGAATCCTTTTTGGAGGTGCATGGAAAACAACCAAAGTTGATTCTAACCGATCAAGATCTAGCAGTGAAGGTAGCAATTGAGGTGACCCTATCGTAATCAACACACCGGTTGTGTATGTGACATATAGTGGACAAGCTGCAACCTAAGGATACATGGGGAAATGACTTGATAATCATGTTTATGATACATTTTGGGATTTACTTATTAGCTAGTTGTTTTTATAACACTGAAACATATTGTTAGGTATATTTTGGCAAACATTAATCTTAGAGAGCGTATCAAAAAACTTGTTTGTAATACATATCTTACACCTTTCTCAGTTAGAGGAAGGTTGGGGAAAGATGGTTGATGATTTGATTTGTACGATAGCAAATGGTTGCATGATATGTTTGAGATCAGAGAACGTTGGATCCTGGGATATTTTAGGGACCAGCTAACGTGTTGCTTGATGAAACAATATCTAGGTTAGAAAGTTCTATTGTTTTTTAGGCCGTATGAAAATCTTGAAAACACACTTCTTCAATTCATGGTATGTTCTAAAAGTGATGTGGATGATCAAGGTTAAGGAAAACAAAACAATGAAACAAGGAATATCGCTCCTTTCTTAACTCACCTCAAGATAAGACGCAACATTGCAAAGGTATACACACGTGAAGTGTTTTTTGAAGTTCAAACAAAATTTAAAGGAGACTCATCATGTGCTATTAAAAACTTCACTTCTAAGGATTAAAGAGATCTATACATTGTTAGGAATAAGGATTTTAGTTTGAAACCCACTAACGATTTCAAGGTAAAATATTTTTTAATAATTATGCAAAACTTACTATGTATATAATTTATCAAATCATGGAAGGTTGGTCACTAGCATTATGGATTTTTTTGGTAACTATAAATAATGACTTGGTGGAGATGGACTGTAGTTGCCTAAATTTTGGAAGGAATGACTTCCATTCGTAGATGCATTTTTTGTGTGTTCAAGTATCTGGATAAGCATAAGATACCATACTGTTATGTTCTAAGATGATGGAGAGTAGATGCACTATCTAATTTGGTTTATAAGGTTGAAGAATCAAATCATGGGACGAGGGATGAACGTGAGTGAATTTTTTGTAAGACTGTGAGTATTGTTGAGTCATGCGCATCAAGATTACGATGGGATGTAGGGTAGATGAAATTATCTATGGAAAAACCAATAAAGATGGAATAGGAACTGCTTATCAACATTCCAAATTAACCTAATAAGAACAGTAACAAAGATGTATTCAAGTCATTATTAAGGCGACTTGTACCACCCTAAGGAACACGCAACAAAAGATGTGGGATAAACAAAAGAATAATTGGATCTATAGAGGTAGTGGTCGCAAAAATTCAAAAAAGTTTTAAGGCATTGCAAGATGTGTGACACTTATATGTATCATGATATAAGGAATTGTGACTTGAATCCGAAGAACATTAAGAAAAAACAGTACCTCAAAAAACAAAAACAAGGGATATCATCAAAGAAAAGGCGTTAGGGTATTAAAATTATATAGGTGTAGGATGTTTTTGGTACATTGTGGATACTTATAAATGCTTGATGGTGGTCGTTCGTGTTGTTTGTGAACTACGGATTGTTAAGATGGTTTTAAGGATTCACTGATTGAGATGTCCAGGTTGGTCATACTACTACAACAATAGAAAAGGCTTAGTGCATGTTAACATAATTGTAGAATGTGCCATAACGCATAATTGGGGAATGTTTATTATTGAATAATCGCAGACATGCAACTATTTCAATCTTGATTGTCATTAGTATCTATTATAATGCAAAAGGGTTTTTTATAGGAAGTCAAAACGATGATTTCCAGTTATCTTTTTGCAAAAGGGGTTTTTTATAACTTTTGTTATTCATGAACACTTTAAATGTTAGAGGAAGATACATACATATGTATCGATAGCAATCAACATATGCATAATCATGAAGAGCATACTAACAACTTAACTATATAAATTATTAAGTTGTGCGTTTCATGACGCGATGTTGTATATTACGAGGAGGTAAATAGCCGACTACAACCCAATAACACAGTAGTAAATCTATTCCAAATCAAATAATAACCTGAAAACACTTTAATCATGAATAAGAGGGTAGACTCATGCTAATGCAATCTAATCCTAACACCCAATGACAAAGGAGGAATCCAGCAAAATTTATCACCTCACAATCTCAAAACTCGGTAGAACACCGATTCAACCAATGACCAAACCATATTTCATGATAGTTATCTCTAGTCTGATAGTTCTAATGATCATAAACACAAAGTAAACAATCTAGACAT
Source organism: Flaveria bidentis (assembly GCA_018326385.1). Lineage (NCBI taxonomy): Eukaryota > Viridiplantae > Streptophyta > Magnoliopsida > Asterales > Asteraceae > Flaveria > Flaveria bidentis. The sequence continues at coordinate 30,539 of BJCM01067459.1, read as the reverse complement.
GCAAAACTAGTCAAAGAGATTAAAAAAAAGTCAATCAAACTAGTAAACATGGGAATAAAGTAACAACATCAATCATAAAACCAACACTCATAACCATTAAATTTAATAAATAACAAATCTTTTCAATAACATTCCAGTCATACGCTTAATTAAACCTAAAAATACTCAAACCATATCAATTATTATCTAAAACCTAGGTGATAAAATATAACTAGCCAATCATAATAAAAAAACATAACAAACTCAATTGCATACATAATCTAAATTCAAAAGAAAACAAAATACGAATAGCAAACCGAAATGATTAACGTGATACACATACACCGGATGATAGATTTTTTTCTCCGAGCTATTAGATATCTTCGTTTACATTTTTTAGTCTCTTGTGGTTCAAAAATTCTTTTGTGAAATCCCCAAACCTTTTGCCGTCTCACGGCTTCTGTAATTAGGGCTTGCAAATAAAATGTGTGAACCTTGCATTGAAATTCAACAAACATGACCGCTCATTAGTGGGCTATCACGTGAGCCTCGCAAAACAAAACAAAACAAAACAAGACTAGTGAAATTGATGAATCAATTTAATCAAAGTCACGTGAGAAGTGTTTATGGCATGTATTAGATTTCACAATATAAATATGATATTTACATTCATACAATTTCACAAGTTATTCTTGATTTTCTTTCACATTTCATCTTTAGTTTACGTAAATTAATAATACTCATATAAATCTATCTTTTTGTATATTGTTTAGTTAAAATTAATCATTACTCGTTGTCTAATAAAACCCTTAAAATTTAAACATGAACCATTTATGTTGAATATCAACTAAAATGTAACCAAAAACTATTCGAAAGTGTAGTAGAGAAGATTATAAAATTTGTATCTAATTTTTCATTAGCCAGCTCTAGGTGATTATCATGAGAAGTACTTAATACTATTCAAGTGAATTATTCTATGAAACAATATTGTTTTTCGTGTTCCTCTGATATGGATTGTCGGTCTTTAAAGCTTTATAAATACTTCGTTTTTTGATTTAATGTTTGTATTGTTATTGTAATTGTTTGTGGGATGTTTTGAATGTATGGTACATAGGTGAATGTTTATGTGACATGCACTGCTAGATATTTAAATGTTATGTGACGTACCCTATCACAAAGCCAAATGCTTTTATGGAGCGTATTGTAAATCTCATGGCACACTGTTTGATGTTTTATGGGACGCACATGTGAAATAGTCAAATCTACATGGGACATATCCTAACATGTAGTTAAGTGTCATGAAGCATTTCCAGAGTTTAAGAACATTAACAATAGGTTTTCTATTTTGATGGGAATATATGTCCAATATTCTAAATGATAGTTGTGAGCAGTCGTAAGTGAAATAGAGAATTTATGGGTTTGCAACGTAATTCCTCATATTTGAAGAAACACAGTACAACCTTTATAAATTTTTTTTAATATTTTTAAAAATGGTTGCGAATGAAGGACGAAGAAAATGTACTAATAAAGATATTAAAAAAGTGTTATCTAATTGAAAGAAAGAGTGAAAAAGTAATATTTTTAGCGTAAACATGATGAAAAAAAAAACTATTATGAGTGCTATATATCTGAGTATAATTAAACATATCAAATGTCTAAAAGCATGCTAGGCTTTATAGTGTCCTCATGTCATGGGTTTTTAATAATTTGCGCCCATGTTACTTGTATTACATTTGGTTACCTATGATTGGGTCTTTCAAATAGATTACCTAGTTTCCAAAGTCAAGAAGTTGAAGATATTAATTTGTTAGAAATACTTTTTTACAGATTTGTTGTTGAAATATATACTGGAATTTAAATAATCGTGTCAGCAAATGGATCGAACCAATTGCTTAAACCACCTAAAGCCCTAGACGAGGACTAGAGGTCGGGCATCCTTATGCATTATCGCATTGTTGTTGCAAGTTTGGCGGCAAGGAGTTTCACCATTACTATTATTCTTCACTGGGCGGTTTATCAACGAGACACTAGATAGCTCATCCACCTCAAACCAAACATGAGTTTATGACCCAGACTCGATTCCACTCCTGCAAAAGATAACAAGAGCTCATTCATAGATTCCATCTTTCTAGCATTTCATGTCTTTCTTCCTTCAACTCTAATTCATGCCATGATTATCCTTCTATAATATATTGGCTCTCTTCTCACCTCCCCTAGAGCCTATTGAAGAAAAATCCGAGGCCCGCTCGCTGCCCTAAGCCCCGCCCCTTCACCTGCAAAAGGATCCGTTACCGGAGCGGGACGGAAGCAGCTTTGAAGGAAGGAGTGCTAGCCAGTCCCAAGATAAGGACGGGAGACATAGCTTACTCCATTAAGCTTGAAAGAAAGCCCTTACAGACGTGGTTTCTATTGAACAGATACACCATATGCACAAAGTTGCACGAGCCTTAGGTACCGACAAATCTCAAAACATCTAAAGAACTGTTTTTCTGAATTCTAATACTAGCTATGTGGGAGGTGCCTTTAAGCTATGAATAAAGAACATGCTTTATATGGTCAACACCAAAAACTACCGAATAAACCAGTATCAACACCAAAAACTACTACCAAAAAAAGCTAAATATGTTTCGCTTCATGCAAGACTATAGACAGCCATCAAAAAGGCATCAAGGTTATAAGGTTATTGTACAGAAACAAAGCTGTGATAAAAACTTCAATATTCCCATTTTTTTAGTTCCATACCATCGGGAGCGCTTCCTTCAACTTCCTTTGATCCCACCTCTTTCCAGTTTGTTGACAGCACTGTTCCGTTAGACTCCACCTGAGCCCCACAATTTCAAATATTTTTGGTATTTTAAGCAATAATCATCATCAATAAAAAGTGTTCATGCTCAAACAAAGCCCGATCAACTAACTAAAAAATGACCAAAAAAAGGCATTCTCATAACTAAAAGTTAAAACAACCCAAAGTGTTTGCATCCTATTTCCTACCCCCACCCCCCAAATAATAATGATAATAATAAATATATAAGAATAATAATTATAAAAAAATTTTAAAAATTACAAATAGAAATAAATAACAAACTATATAATAATAAAGAAAAATAGACAGATATAATCAAGATGAAAAGAAAGGTCTTACAAAAGATTTTTTCATGGCTCGTCTTGCATCCTCGTCAGCATCTAGATATATCTCACGAAAAAATTTGTTCAAAGCTGCATCACCATCAAGCTTTTCATCTTTTTCCTAGAAAACACGATTGATTGATAAGCCATGCAGCAGCATTAAACTAGCTAACAATAACATTGGGTTTACCTAAATGATTAAAAATAAATATACCTCCATTTTTACTTGAGCTTCAAGTTTATCCCAATCTTTTGTTGGTTTTGAGGAAGGGTACATAGGTCTTTGATTGCCTATGTATTTGACAAACATGTAACTTTAGCATCTTTGATGACAACTAATATCATCAACAATAATCACTCATCAGGATGAACCCATTATCAATTCAATTACTCCTTTCAACTCGGTACAAGTGAAACATCTTGGTTTATATCCAATTTTAATAGCAAGGGCGGACCTTGGGAGCAACCGGTAATATTGTTGCTTTGTGACCTTGGGGTCATGGGTCCAAGCTGTGGGAATAGCCTCTTATACAAAGTGTATAAGGCTATGTACATCAGATCATGAAGTGATCTGGCCCCTCCTTGGACCTACGGAAAGTGCGAGCTAAATCAAGCACCAGGCGCCTTACACCCAATTTAGATAGTGTTGGTTTGGAAAAAAAAAAGACATTAGATAAAAAGGATACATGTTAACAGGTTAAGAGTTTCCCAAAAATGTATTTGGTTCATATAACCTCCTAAATAGACTAGATTATTATTCTAAGAATGGAGTTACTAACGTAATAAATAATTATACAAAGAATATATAGAAGAATGAACAAAAGTGCTGGCAGGTCAGCACAACCTGATCTGGCCTGCACTAATAACTCTTAGTATGTCATCAAAGCCTAAATGACTCACCTGATGAGATGGTGTTGCTTCTCACAACCAAAATGTTTTTGCTAAATTCAAGAGAGGTCCAATTTAATGGTTCCGCTTTTGCGAGACGGATTTCTATCTTGGTTGAGAGAACAGCATATTTGCAGTTTGCAGGGATTATCTGTCAATCAAAAACCAAAATGTATATTCATAAGAAGATGGAGAACCATATCTGACAATCTATAATTAACAAACACATGACAAGACAAACTCCCTACTAAATTCAGGAGATGATTATCATGCTGACACCAATTGCTGTAAAAATAATAGTATTGTTTCACAATGAGAATAACATTTATAATAAGATCACGACTAACTTGGCTCCTTTGACAGTTTGACCTCATTATATTTACTCATTTGGTCCCACAATTCAATATATCAGTGATGATTACTCTTTAGAGGTGTTTGTGGTTTGCTTATTTAAACAGCTTATCCAATGCTTATAAGCAAAATCAAATGATTGACCCACTGAAAACAACCATCTTTAGGGTAAACGTGCAATTATGAATGCACCAAGTTTCCAAGAAAAATCAGTTTTAAAATAAGCAATCTCAAACTGCCTATAGGAACTTGCCCCAAAATAAGATGATAAGCATAAGCACTTCTCTTACTCTAAACACATAAAATGCTTATTTGCTTATAGAAGGAAATAACCAGATAAGCTGTTTAAATTTAAAAACTCCCAAGGTGCCATTTATTATGGGTTCCACATGATATAAGGAAAAAAAACAAAATATAGAGAATGTAGAAGAGAAGAAAATGATATATTTTTATTTCAGATATAAACATAAACAGGTTGTATTATAAGAAATAAATATATTGCTTGCACCATCCCATGTGCAAACTACAGAAATCAAATTCATCAGTAAGCAAAGAAAAGCAACTCATCTAACAATTAAGAGTTACAGGCTAAACATGTCACCTTTCCAAACAAGCGAGGTTGAAAAATATACGCCTCTTCTCCTGGCACATTAATTGTTACACTTAACTGGAAAAAATAGTATCAAAATAGCTATAAAATCACTCCAATAAAAGAAAAAATAAAGAATAAATATGCCAACATACAATTTGCTCCCCAAAATTAACAGAAACACTTTCAGCTGGTATGCCCTTTGCAAATATGGTCACGACTACCTCCTCTGGTTTCTGATAGAACTCATGCCTGTAGATTCACTATGTGAAATAAATATAACAAAAAACCTAAAGAAATTCATCATTGATAAAAAGTAGTGACTAGTGCGTGAAAAAACCCCAATTGACAATTCTAGTGCACCATCAATTCACTAAAAGCCTCTAGATGGTTTAACATCGACTCACAGATAGATACTTACTGAAATAACTAATTCTATGAATATAATACTCAATGGGCAAAACACTAGACCAAAAGTTTGTGCATCATGCATATGTTAGACTTTATTACACACACACATGAACTCGCGTTTGTAACCATAACAAGTTCAAATACCAATTTGTTGGGTACTATTATACTCTCAGCTATGATGTAGAAATAATGCATATTCTCTTTGGAATATGGTCTTTATAAAATTTAGATGGGATAAAATCATGAAATAATAATCAAGTTTCAATATTTCTTGTCAAAGGTGCAAGGCCACTAAAGGCGCAAGGCACTAAAAAAGCACTAGCCCAAGACAAGAAAGGCGCGCATGTAGAAAAATTGTTGTGCAAAGGCTTTAGTTGTACTATTTGGCAACCTAAACGGTCTTTCCAATAGTATCTTCACTGTAGTAAAAATCGGCCTAGGTGGTCGATTAATCGGTAGTCAGCCCATTACCTTGTCGATTTCAGCTAATCAGTACAAAAAATCGGTACCAGTCTCGGTCCTAGGTGGCACTAATCAACACTAAGCGGTAGTAATCGGAGGAATTTTCCTAAGCGGTCAAAATCGGTCAACGGCTCAACGCAGATATTTGTGCCTTTTAACTTATAATTTACTCAATTCTAAACCTTGCCGGACATTGACAACACATCGATCAACCCCTAAAAGTCGACCTCCACCTGCGACCATTCTCCACATTAACTTTTAAATATGACCCATCAACTCAGTTTTAAACTATCTGATCATTGAAGTATTTGAACTACTAGGTTTTGAACTATTTGATCTTTGAAGTACTTGATTGTTATTTTTATTTTTAAAGACTTACGTTTGAAGTATACTAATCTTAACTGTATATATAATTTATAAAAAATACATATAAAATCTCCAAAACGATTAATCCCCATTAATCCCTATTAATCCCAATTAATCCCTAGTCGGTACCTCGCCGCCCGACTAGCGCCTAGTGATTTTTACATCATTGAGTATCTTGTACTATTTGAAAACTTAAATCTGCTAATAACATGTGAAAACAGAAAACGCCGCTTCCTTAGATCTTCATCATTTCATCTCCTCTGTCTGTTTTTTACACTTCAACCTCTCTCTTCTACCCCAGATGTTTTTAAATTGATTATAAAAGAACCAAGTGGGGAAGCTCCCTCCAGCATGACCAAACTCAATGCTTATTTTTAAATAATTGAAACTCACGTGTTTAAAATGAGAAAATAAACTCGGTTCCAGGTGACAGTTCTAACTTCAGACAGCCTGAAAAAAACAGATTTTGGCCTAAAGTTGGCCAGAATCTGGCCAAAAGCTTGCTGGAGAACCTAGATTGCACGAGTAGTTTTTCCTACGCCTCGTCTAAATACTTAAGGTAGCCTTTGACAACTATGGCTTCAATATAGTTCTAATAAAGTCACACAATTTTTCCTCACAACAAAAACCACTCAAGTTTCAATATTGTTCCAATCTTGTGAAATGTTTTTTAATTAATTATAAAGTTCTTAAAATTAAGCGACCTAAATGGAAGATATATAAACCTAGATTACAAATTTACAATTTAGTGCTACTTTTTTAAAGTTGACCTAAATAGAACACTTATGAAACTTAGTTTACTCAGTGAATTTTTTCACAATCAACTCCGCTTGGTTAAACTTGCAAAAACAAATAATCGCTAAATACTACTAACCAAGCTTCATATATCTTCCATTTAGGTCATTTAATTTTAAAAAGATTGAACATTTGTAAATAAAAAATAAAAGAAAAATCACAAGATTGGAACAATATTAAAACTTGAGTAGTTTTTGTTGTTAAAAATGTGCAAATGACTTTAATGGAACACTAAAAAACTTGGCCAACATAAAGCAGAAAACAAGTGCAGACATTCTTTTTAAACATTTTACCACCAAATTCCACCTACCCTTGTACTTGCAAGGATTTGAACCCACACCACTTTTGTTGGAGGGCAAACACCATACCACTAAACCACCAGGTCATGGGGTTAAATGCAGGCACTTTCTTGATGTTGACAAGAAACTTTTCATTAACTTCTTGCTAAAATATGAAATTACTGAAACGATTTCAATAGAGAGTGTATACCTGTATTTTGGTTTGGCTAGTACAGTGTTATTTCCTTGTTCAGTGTGTTTTGAAGCAGCATCAATTTTAGCAACCTCAGTAGAGGTTGCATCCAGTGATGGCATTGACAGCTCAACATTTTCCTCTGTTACAGAACAAAAAACAAATCATCAGGTTATTTAAAGTTTCAAGACTTCATGTTGTTGATGCTTATACACGTCACATAAAAAGACTCTCAATTCAAATAGAGAAACCTCTGATTCATTTCTGGCACTCTTTGTACATATATGTGCAGCTTCTTTGTATACCAACATTTAAATATAATAAAAACAAACTTTCAGATAATATAAGTGATAGGATTTCAATCAAACTTTCAGTCAGTTTACTGGTACTAATGATACTAAATGATCAGCATACCTATAAGTAATTACCTGCAATGCACTTGTCACACTTCTTTATCCATTCACCGAATCTTGTGTCTTCTGAAACTAAAGATGCACCAGCCTCAAAGGCTATTTTAGCAGTCTGATATTCTTCAAGATTAAAACATGCGATGCTGCTAAGCACAAACAGGTAAATTTTAGTTAGTTTATTAAAATCTAAATATCTAACAGCAAAAGCATAATTGCATGAATAATATTAGCTAACTGCAACAAACACAGTGGCATATTCAGAAATACTCAAGACATAGGAGAAAGTAAATCAGAGACATTTAAAAGATAATAATAAGGCACAAAATTGATGATGCAAAATAACACATCAAATTGTGACTTGTTTATGGTCATCTATGAAAAGCTAAACAAATTTCCACAACATGTACATAATATGGTGATACCACTACTTTCTAGAGTACCCATTAACCCAAAAATTCGAGTTCTTTGAAATCAAAATCAGTATGCCAATCAATGTGCAAGATTACTGCTCTTGGTATCATGCTATATTAAGCTTTAAAATGATCAAGGCACTGTTATGATTTACAAAACATGGTAATATAACAAAGAAATAACATTTAGTTTTAGAAGATTGGATGTTTTTGTGAAAGAAAATAACTGACTAACAAACTAAGTTGAGTTATTTAAAGAGTTTCTCACCCTTTGCGCAGATATGCCTTTGGATTCGAGTGGTCCAACTCAATTGCTTTGTTTGCATCAGAAACAGCTTCTGCTCCAAAACAATTGTAGAAAATGTCAAATGTGTAAATACCAGCCACACAGATAAACAGGAGCGGTAAGAATGGGTTAACTACCCCGAAAAGTACTGTACTTGACATGTATCGTAATTATGTGTAGCGGGTTGGTTTACAGCATGTGTGCACAACATAGTCATCATCCAGATATGATTCAGTGATAGAGTATCACTTATGACTTAACTAGGTATGTGAGTATTATTTAACTGTAGATATTGGATCCTAGTGAGAACCTAGGCATAGTAATTATGCAGACCCCAGATGTTTGGGGTTTTGTACATCTAGGAATCACTCATTATACGAAAGTAGATATGCAAGAACCTCTTTTGGTTGCAGTCCAATTGGACATCAAGAAACTTATGCCTTAGAAATCAAAATAAGTACACTATATGAAATTCATATCATTGCACAATCAGCCACTTCACAATAACATGCAGGAATCATTAACTTTTAAAGTGGTGCAGGCTCTTAAACTTCCACATGGCTTCCATATACCATTAATGAAATAACTCACATCATAAATACTCCCTCCCTACATAAGACTAAATTGGTATAAACAAAAGTACCAAAATTTCATAAATTCAATAAAATGCATATATACCAAAGCCCCTTTGGCCCAATGGCTCCTAGATATTGCACCCTCAAGAGGTTAGAAAGGTTCAAGTGACGTGTATAGATTTAGAAGTAGGTTTAGACTATGCACGGTGGTCGTTTAGTTAAAATGTCAAGTAGTAGCCATGTCAGCAAAAATCATTTCACTAAAGCCTATTTAAATTGTTTAACTGATGTTTAGAGCCCCTATTATGCCATATGAAAGGGGCTCAAAAGCCCTCTTTTAACTAACTATATGGTATTTGTAGCCCCACATGTGTTGTTTAGAAAAAATGCATCTATTAGCAATTTACAACACTTACTGGGGACCAAACAACAGTTAACCTAGAAGCAGAATTCAGCAAAAGCGAAGGTATATAACGTAAGCAATGGAATTGAGTAATCTAGCAGTTGAAAATGTGGATCTAGAAGGTAGGATTAATGAGTGGAAGAAAGAAGAATGGATACCGGTGAAGTTGTGGAGTTTGATGTTGGCCTGAGCGCGATCGGAGAAGAGGTGGGCGTTGGTAGGGTCGATGAGGATCGCTTTCGAGTAGAGGTCAACGGCGTGCTCAAAGTGGTCGTCGATGAAAGCCTCTTTCGCCATCGTCACCAGATCAGACGCCATTCACGATGACGATGAGGAAGACGATTACTTTCACTTTGCAGTAGGTTTTCGTTAGCAAATTCCCCTAAAACACTTAACCGATTACAGGACACGATCAGCAAATTAGTGGAGAATCTTGCCCCTTTATTTTCGCTCTTATTTTACTATGCGATCCCTGAGTTAACAGTGGAAAGAAACTAAAAATAAAATAAAACTAATAGAATTAGCACGTATTATAATTTTAGTTTTTGTTTTTATTAAATTATAGATGTGGGTTTGAATTACATAAAAAATGTATGATCATAATCTTTGACATAAATAAATGTTAAGTTTTTCTGTATGTTTTTTAATAAAACCAAAATATTACTTCTTTTTATCTTTTTCTCCATATTATTATCGTTGTTTCTACCCTCAACCCACCAACAGTGTCGTTGTCTGCACCCTCGACTCACCACCAACATTGTCGCAGCACCCTCAACCCATCACAATCGTCACTGGTTGTACCCTTGACCACTACGCAATTAGACAATCACTGCTACTACTTTACACGATAACAATGTTACGACCGTGGTCTTAGGAGAGAGAAAGAAAGAGATAGAGGTGGAGTGTTGGTGGTGGTGACGATGGAGGGGTGGTGATATATGACTTCTCACATGGCAGTAAAGATGTGATGGTCAAGAAGATGAAGATGGTTAAAAGATGGAGGGAGAGACGAGGTGAGATGAGTGGGGTTTAGGATGGGTAAGTTATGTTTATTTTAAAACTTATTATTTTTTAAACTTAAGGGTATATTGATAATTTTATATTGACTTAATAAAAAAACTTAACTTATGTTAGCTTCAGGTACTGACATGCGCATACCATGAGACGTTCATGTCCGAATCTATAATTTAATGAAAGTGATGACTAAAATTATAATACATGCATGGATTGTCTATGTAATTTACTCAAAAAAATATTTATGTTTCATAGTTTTTTACGGGATAAGTGTAATGAAGGTTTTCTTTAATAATCATCTTTCATGCTTTTCTTTTCAAATCAAAAGGAATTAGAAAGAAACCTTTTAATAATATCTTATATTATTTTAACCTTACAACCTAGTTTAGTTAAAATTATAAAGGTAGGAAACAATTGAAATACAAAGTCTTCTTAATCTAAAAAAGCCTGAGAGCATTTTTGGTAATGACATGTGATAGTCCTCTAATTTTTTAAGAAAGGGTAAAATAAGAATATAAAAAAGTACTTCTAAAAAGAAATAGCCAATGAAAGCAGCGATTATTATAGTTTTCTTTAGAGCTTTGTTCGATTACTAAATGATTGTAGGTTGTAGGTTGTTTGTTGGGTTAACTTTATAAAATAGTAATTAAGTTTTTGAAAATGGTGCAATTAGGTATTCAGGTCACTCAAGTTTATAAATTGTTTTAGTTAAGTCACTTAGTTTTCATGTTTTATTTATAGTAAATGTTTTAATATGTTTTTAGCATATTTTTCTTTTTTTTGTTTTAACTAGAAAAGATATATTTCTTTTCTTCATTTTTTCATGCAGGCATGGAGTAACGATGTGGATCTTTGATATTTTTTATTTAATAATAGAATTTACATGTTTTTAAACTTTTAATATAATTACATATAATAGAAATTCAACCCCCGCATCTTCTTCTATATTTCTTTCTTGACTCAAAATAATTCGATATTGATTCGATTTCATGATTTAGTGATCCAATTTGGGTAAAATATACATGAGTACTTTAATTAAAACAAATTTGAAACTTGGTTAGTATTCTATAACTTTTCTCTTGTTTTGATTGAATGAATATTGAATTTGAAATTAGTGATTTTTATTGTTATTACTCTATCATTGTAGAAGCGATCTAAGTTGTAAGAGTTTATCTTTAATGTTGATGCTAACCAAAGATCTCTCAACATGCATTGAAGTACAAGGAAGTTACTTTAGAAGATTTGACCATATACAAAGAGAAAATAACTAAGTGTCAAATCTTCTAAAGCCAAATACAAAATTCTCCGAAGCCAAAAGTAAAGTATTCCGCATGTTAAGATCAAGGTCTTCCGAAGCCTGAAGATTGAACTCTTTCGAATACAGAGAAGACATGCTTCTCTGACATACCTTTGAAAAAAGCAGAATACCTTTATGTTGCCAGCTCTGAAGACTCACCAACTTATATAAGTTGGTGATTACCTTTTTACTTTTGTCAACAGCTTCGTATGATGTCTTTATCAGTAACATTCTAATTTGGTACTTTTATCCTTATTGTAATACAATAGGATGTGAGCTATTGCATGTCATAATCACATGTCAAAAGTCAAAAGCCTTTCGACTTTATATTGATCTTATTGTCTAGATTTGTGTCCAGCTGACCTTCAAAAGTATGGTCGGCTGTAAAACGTAGTATAAAGTATTTCATGTAATCAGTCTTAGGACTAAGCCTTATAATAATTGTAAAACACTTAAGAGCACTATACATCAGCATTAAAAACCAATCTTTGTGTACCGAGTGTTCTTATCTTTTGTTCATTGTTTCCTTGCCTGGTTCCCTGTTTGAACAAGTGTGTTATCTATAATTGTGAGACTATTTTTGACAACCATAACCGGTCCTACAATTGGTATCACAGCTTTTTAGCTCTTGATTGAAAAATCTCACCATCGTGAATCACTCTTCAGTTTCACAAACACTCACTTGCTCAAATGACAGCTCTTACTAAAGTTGATATGGAAACCAACACAATGACAAAGTCCCCATGATCACTCCTGATGACTTTGACACTTGGTGCATGAGGATGAAAGGCTTCATCAAGTCTCAAGACAGCAGGATATGGAGATCTATAGTCTTTGGAACTCATATCCCAAGTACTAATTCAGCAACTATTGTAGGTAGGATGATACCTAAGGAAGTGACTGATTATTCTGAAGAAGACTAGAAGAAAGTAGATGTTGATTAGAAAGCCATGGTCATTCTTCAAACTGCTCTTCCTAACTCCATTTATAGAGGCTTCAAGATGTGCAATACTGCAAAAGAACTCTAGGATGCATTGAAGCTAATGTATGAAGCATACGAGCAAGCTAATGAAAACAAAAAAGACGTAATGAAGTAGCAGTTTGAGAACTTCACCTTCAAGACAAATGAAACTATTACTCAACAATACTTCAAGTGTGTTGAGATGTATATACCTTGATGGATGTTGGAGTCAAACTTCACCTTCAAGATAGGTGAAACTATGACAAAACTTCACCTTTAATATAGGTGAAACTGTGACAAAATTTCACCTTCAAGACAGGTAAAACTGTGACAAAACTTCACCTTCAAGACAGGTAAAACTATGACAAAACTTCACCTTCAAGACATAATAAAGCATCAGCTTGACAAAGCTCTATATAGGTTGCATCAATCACCAAAGAAGTAGTATGAAACACTCTCATAGTACCTAGTTCAACATGGTTACAAAAGAGATACTATTAACAACACACTCTTCATCAAAGGACAGGGTATGACTTCATGCCACTTCAAGTTTATGTTGATGAAATTATTTTTGGGTTAAACTAATGAAATACTTTGTAAAGAGTTTGAGAAACTGATGAAGAATAGGTTTGAAAGTATCATAAGGGAACTCAATTTGTTTCTAGGAATTCAAGTAAAGCAAATTAACAATGTCATCTTCATAAACCACTCAAAGTGTGTATAGTAATACTAACCAGATTTCATCTAATTGATTGTAAGCTTGTTAAGACTCCCATTGTAACACTCTAGGCAAATCCCACATCAGCCGTGGACTAGAGAGATTGGTTCATAAGCAATGTCATGCCTCTAACATCGCCAATGCATTTTGGGTGTAGTGGTTGTGGATGAGAGGAAAACTCCACAGTTAAGCATGCTCATGTGGCAACAATCCAGGGATGGGTGACCTCCCTGGGAAGTTTTCACCTAGGCAACCAAATGCAAATCCATGAGCTTTTTGTATGCAAAGCGGACAATATTGATGGTGTGAGGAGCCGAATGTTATATAATGGTATCAAAGCCAATCATGTGCCATTTAGGATGGTGGGGCAAACCTCATCAAGGATGGTGAGTCCCCGAGGGTGTTAAGAGGGACACCTTAGGCCAATCCCATATCCATCAATGGGATGGCAGGGCAAACCTCATTGAGGATGATGAGTCCAAATGGAGGGTGTATGTAACATTCTAGGCAAATATCATATCGGCCATGGACAGGAGAGATTCCTAGTTCATAAGGAATGTTTGACCTCTAATATCAACAACGCATTTTGGGCATATTGGGTGTGAATGGAGGAGAACTCCAAAGTTAATCGTGCTCAAGTAGGAGCAATCCAAGGATGTGTGACATCCCTGAAAAGTTTTCACCCGAGCAACCAAAAGTAAATACGTAAGCTCATCATTGGCAAAGCGGATAATATTATTGATATGAGAGGTCGGGTGTTACCGAATGATATTAGAGCCACTACTATGCCATTCGGGATGGTGGGGCAAACCTCATCAAGGATGGTGAGTCTCCGGGGGTGTTGAGAGAGACACCTTAGGCCATTCCCACATCCATCGATGGGATAGTAGGGCAAACCTCATCGAGGATGATGAGTCCAAAAAGGGGTGTTTGTAGCACTCTAGGCAAATCTCACATCGGTCATGAATAGGAGATATTCTTGATTCATAAGTAATGTCTTGCCTCTAATATCACCAACGTGTTTTGCGTGTATTGGATGTAGATGAGAGGAAAACTCCACAGTTAAGCGTGCTCAGGTGGGAGCAATTCAAGGATGGGTGATCTCCCTGGGAAGTTTTCACCTCCCTTGCAACCAAAAGCAAATCCGTTAAACTTTTTATATGCAAAGCGGACAATATTGGTGGTGTGAGGAGCCGGATGTTACACCCATAGCCAGAAACCACTTTCTAGGACTTGATCTTGAAGGGGAGTGTGTTAATGAATATCTTTACACGACTATGATTGGATCTCTTATATACCTAACATCTAGCATGCCTAATATAATGTTTGCCACATGCATATGTGCAAGATATCAAGCCAACACCAAGATGTCACACCCAGTTGCTATCAAGAGGATTATTAGATACCTCAAAGAAGTTTCCACACTAGGACTTTGTTATCCAAAGAATTCTTACTTCAATCTGTATGTATATATAGATAGTGACTATGGTGGCTGTAATATGACAGTCAAGTCTACTCTAGGTGATGTCAGTTCCTTGGGCGAAGGATAGACTTATGGCAATGCAAGAAGCAATGTTGTGTATTTACATCAACTGCTAAAGCTGAATACATTGTTGTTGTAAGCTGATGTGCACACGTGCTTTGGATTTAGAATCAGATGCTAGATTATGTATTCAACTTCAAAAAGACTTCTATCCATATAGACAACAATAGTGATATCTCCATCATAGAGTATCTAGTGCAACACTCAAAGACAAAACATATCAATATCAGATATCATTTGATTAGAGATGATTTTGAAACATATTGATTAAACTAGTCAAAGTTAACGCAAATAAATAATATGTTGATCTGTTCACAAAAGAATTTGATGAATAAATATTTAAATATCTTGTATCAGTTATTGTGATGATTAACTTTGAGTAGATTTTCTTAAATTAATTTCAAGTTGTTTTTCAAATAATGTGTGTCTTTAATATTGTCTAATTTTTCACTTATATAAGATTTGTTTATCTTGGAAGAATTTTTTCAAAATATATATTACTTAAAATTTTAAGAATTAAGGACAATTTTTTTGTAAGAAATTAATTTGACTATGGAAGAAATTTATGTTTTCAAAACTAATAACTACTTATTAGGGGAGTTAACTTCAAAAGTAATGTAAATATTTGCTGAAGCTTAAATATGCTTCTAAATACTTATATGGTTTGAAGGACGATTTTCTTCTAAAAGCAATTAAGTATCAAAAGTTTTATTCCCTCATTGAGTAAAACTTCTGAAGTTTAATATCTTCTGAAACCAAATCTGTCTCAGAAGCAAAATTACTGTTAGTACATTTTCTTCCGAAACAATTATTCTTAAATATGGAATATCTTCCAAAATAAATATAGCTTCGAAAGCTTTCTCTAAGCTTCCGAAAACAAATTACCTATAAATGATTTTCAACTTTCAAGATAAATATCTTTTTGGGCATTTTTTTAGAGATGGGAACGACATCCGGATTTCAAAGTTTATCTTTTGCAATAACTTTGTCTTACATCCAAGTATATAAATAACCTTTCCAACAGGTCTCACTTGTAACAAGTAGGAAACCGCATCAGATATTGTCCGCTATTTGGGGAGAATACCAACATCATGGGTTTAAAATGTGTCCAATAAGAAAGGTATATGGTCCCTCATAAAGATTTTCATTCCACTTCCTTACCGAAGTGAGATGTTACATCCCCCTCCACTTTGGAGACCAGCGTCCTTGTTGGCATACTTGCCCGACCCTGGGTTTGATACCAACTATAACAAGTAGGATATCACACCAGATAATGTTTGCTACTTGGGGAGAATACCCCAATCAGGGTTCTAAAACATGTCTGATAACGGAAGGTATCTAGCCCCAAATAAAGAGATTTCGTTCCCCTTTCCAACCGTTGCATTTCTAAAATTTTAAAACTTATTATCCAATTCTCATAAGATTCTTAATAATATTTCTAAATCTCTTCCCATCAAAACTGCTCTCATTCTAGAAAACTCAATATAATCAATTCTATTATTCCGAACTATATTCTTAATCTCAACAAACATGATTTTTCTATCAATCTTACATGAATGCAACTTGGAAGTCTCCATGTCATAGTATGCATAGATTGGTTTTCCAAGACCATGCTAAAGTTTTATGCTTTGAGAATTTCATTCAGATTTCTATTTCATCCTAGTTTTAAATATCTTTCTCATGTTTGTCAAGTTAAATTTGGTATTGATTTTACGTCTGGTGTTATATCTGTGGTGATAATCTCCTTATCATCTTTGTAAGGATTCCAATAAGTGTGATGCAGTCAAAACATTCAAAGTATCCAAAGTCTCTCTTCCTGCATGCACTAAAGTACTGAAGTAGAAATGCTTCGGAAGTTTTACATCTTACACAAGAAATATTCCAAGTGTAAAATCTCTCGAAGCCAAGACCAATATCTTCCAAATCCAAATATAAAGTCTTCCAAAGTTTCAAAGACAAAGTCTTCCAAAGCTAGTTTATGAAGACAGATTTCTTCCAAAGAATTTAATGAACATGCTTTCATCTGATGTACTTTTCCATAAAGTTAGACCACCTTTCCGCTGCAACTCACCAACTTTCACAAGTTGGTGAAAAGGTCCATACTTTTGGTAAACTGTATATTGAGGTCTTGATTCTGAACTTTCTACTTTATATACTTAATCCTTTTTGTAATATATTAGGATGTGAGCTATGGCACGTCATAGTCACAAGTCAAAAGGCAATCTACCTTTTAACTCTAAATTTGATTTTGTTGTCTTGTCTTATGTATCCGGCTGGCCTTCAAAGTATGGCCGGCTGTAGGATGTAGTATATGTATCTCAAGTACTTGTAACTTTCCATTATGCTTTGTAACACTTTGTAATAGAACTTGAGAAGCAATACACATCATTCTTGAAACCCTAATACTTGTGTTGTTTGCTATCTTGTTTTGTCTCTCAGTTACCATCTTAAGATTTTACCTCTTCCTGCATCACCCCTTCTAACTGTCCTGCATTTGGTATCAGAGCTTTTTAGGCTCTTGATACAAGATTTCACCATCTTAAGATCCCTCACACACACAAAACACTTAACAACTCAAATGGGAGCTATCACTAAGGCTGATATGGTAACTATAACTATGACAAAGTCTCCATTGATCACTCCTGAAGACTTTGATACTTGGTGTCAAAGAATGAAGGCTTTATCAAGTCTCAAGACTCCAGGATGTGGGACTCTATTGTTGAAGGACCTTACATACCAAACACCTCTTCTGCTACTGGTGGTGGTATGATTCCAAAGGCCGTGGCTGATTTTTCTGATGAAGACAGAAAGAGAATAGAGATTGATCAAAAGGCCATGATAGCTCTTCAAACTGCTCTTCCAAACTCCATCTACAAAGGTTTCAAGAAATGCAAAACAACTAAATAGTTGTGAGATGCATTGAAACTAATGTATGAGGGTTCTACTGAAGCCAAGGAGAATAAGAAGGATCTTCTGAAGTAGCAGTTTGAAAACTTCACCTTTAAAACAGGTGAAACCATGACTTAACAATACTTCAGGTATGTTAAGATTATGGATACTCTAATGGATGTTGGAGTAACTCTTAAGAATAGAGACATTATGAGGAAGTTTATGTCCTCTCTTCCTAGACAATGGACACATTACTGTGTTATTATCAAGAGGAATGAGAACCTTAAGACTCTTACTCTGACTGAGTTGTATGGTATTTTCAGTGGACACTAGATGGAGATGAACATGCAAAACTCATATGGTAACTCTAGCAACAAATGGGTTCAGCCCTTCATGTGACTGAAAGAGATAGCATAGAACCTCAACATCATCTCATATGCTACCTTGACAACTCACAAAAGGGTCCATTTATCACCTTCCCAGAGACTCCAAGAGAAAGCTACACTCAAGTAAGTCCCTTCCAACACATAAGTTGTTCTCAGGCTTTTGTTTCTGCTGATGAATCCACATGCAACTTTCTCTTGACCCTTGAAGACTTGGACTGTATCCATCCAGATGATTTGGAGTATATGGAGATAGTTCAGCAGATGGCTCTTCTCACTCACAGAGCCAAGAAGTTCTACAAGAGTACATGGAGGAAGTTTCCTAGTAATGCAGCCAGTGGAAAGTTTAGGCTGGATAAAGCAAGGTAAAGTGTTACAATTGTAACCAGGTGGGACACTTTGCTAGAGAGTGCAAGACACCAAGAACAAATAGTGGCCAGACTCAAGCCATACCAAACTACACTAAGAGAGCTCTCCAGAATGAGAAGACAAAGCAGCAAGTTGATGTTGCTGTTGAAGAAGGAGGATTTGACTGGAGCTTTCAGGTGGAAGATGCATCTCCAAACCAAGCACTCATGGCAGACCACAATGTAGCCAAGGTATTGGAACATCTTTGCACTCCTGAATGTATTGCTAAAGTTAATAGATATAAGTCCTACAACTTAGAGATGAGAACTGATCTTGAGTCCTTGAATATCTTAAAATCTGATTTCAAAAAGGCTAAAAATGATTATAAGTTAAAGAAAGAGGACTTAAAGAAAACCATTTCAATTCTTAAACATGAGCACAACAATCATAGGACTCATATCAAGGACTTCATTGCCAAGTTGACTGAATGTCAGGCTGAGCTTGTGATCAGCAAAGCCATGGCAAAAAAATGTGTTCTTGAAGAAGAGACCTTCAAGAACATGACATCCTCATACTTGCATGAAAAAGTTTGTTATCAGAATAAGCAAGGACTGGGATCTTGTGAGATAGCTCCTCTATACACAATCTTGTCTGTAATATCTCCTTGGTGTGGAACTTGTGAAGATGAGCTTCCCTTCATAGACCCCTTGACTGAAGAGGATGAAGAAAAGATGGTAAAGAATGGCTCTAAGAAGAGTGAAGAAAAGCATTCTAAGAAGGGTCATTATCCCTCTAAGGAGAGTAAAGCTACTAGGATGACCAAGTCCAAGAGAAAGAACTTGATCAGAAAGAGTAAGAGAAAGGCAAAGAAGGCTAAAGAGATCAAGGTCACCTTCAACTCTACATATAAACAAGTCTTTATTTCTGTAGGATTTGACGTGGTTAAAGAGATGACCCTTGACTGAAGAGGATGAAGAGGAGATGGTGAAGAATGGCTCTGAGAAGAGTGAAGAAGAGCATTCTAAGAAAGGTCATCATCCCTCTGAGGAGAGTAAAGCTATTGGGATGACCAAGTCCAAGAGAAAGAACTTGATTAGAAAGAGTAAGAGAAAGGAAAAGAAGGCTAAAGAGATCAAGGTCACCTTCAACTCTACACGAAAACAAGTCTTTATTTCTACAGGAATTGAAGTGGTTAAAGCTGAGGACACAAACTTGAACTCTAACAACAAGAGTTCTAGTTCATGTCCAAATCATCCTATCATTAAGAAGAAGGCTGATAAGTTGTGCACCACTGCTGTACATCATGAACCATCAAGCTTCAAAGGTAGTTCTAAACCCATAAGAATTTCCACATCATCTGAGAAGATGAAGATGTAGTGTAAAGTGATCAAGTTCAGCCTTGTTCTCAAAAGAAGACTCCTAGAAGGAAGAAAATAGATGGTGTTATGTGTGGGAGTACCTCTCACTTTGCTAAGGATTAAATTTTCAATCTAAAGAGTACTCTCCACATCACAAAGAAAAAAACTTCTGACAGTCTAGAGAAGAAGAAAGAAGCTTCGGAAGGAAAAAAATTTTCCTTCGGAAGCTCCAAAATGAAAAAGAAGACAAGTGGAAACTTGTCTTCGGAAGAAACTTTGGTCTTAGAAGGAAGGAATACTTTCGAAATACTGAAGCCTGCTGCAGTGAAAGCAAGATCTTCCGAAGGCCCAGTTATCAAAACTTCCGAAGTAAAAAAAACTTCCGAAGTATTGAAGGTCAACTCTAAGCTTCCAAAGGTGGCGTGGAAGTCAAAGAAATACCAAGTGTCACACCCCAACCTTGACGGCGGAATCGTCGAGATGTGAAGGTTAAGATTGTTCACAGGCACATAACACTATCTTTAAATGAAAGAATTATTATCATAACTTTCAAATGCAAATACAACCATAAGTCTTAACATGAAACAAGTCAAAACATAACAAAATAGTCCAAGCTTTTTATTATTTAATCTAGGTTCAATTCCTAGTTTTATGCAAACTTCAAAAGATGACTTCAAACTTGGGCATTTCCTGAAACATATTAAAAATAAAAGGTCAACTATGAAGTTGGTGAGTTTCCAAGGGTTTAATATACATAATATATCAAAAAGTTACAAGTAGCAATTCATGGTCAAAGGTTATGAGTTACGCAAGTTTATAGAACACATATAGCTACAATCAAACCTCGACTGATTACAAGTTTACAAGTTTAAGTGTACTTGGTTCCCATGATGAACAAGTTTACAATACATCGGCATTAGCACCAAATAGGCTTGCCCGGCCCATAGATCTATGACATCGCCAGACTAGCAATAGTTAATGATTGTCAACATATAATGTATCCTATATAAAACTCACAATAACATAAATAACCATGACAAAATATAAGTATGAATTGCCAGTGCATTACAAGTATAAAACGTTTACAAGTGTAAGTTGATAAGTTTAACATGTTTCACCCCTAAAAGGTGTGAAATAATATTAAAAAGGGGCAAGAAAACTCACATGGTAATTAAGTATAAGAATGATGTTTAATAAGAATAATAATAAGCGTCGTTCCAACGTAAACCGTCACAAGGCACCTAAATATATATATATATATTTACAAGGTTTGAGCTTAATAATAAGTTTTAATGAATTAACGAGGACTAGGGTTTTAAGTGGAATTTGGGGATTTTTGTAAGTACGTTAAATATTTTAATAAAGAAATTTACCATTTATGCATTTTAATAGAGAAAATAAAATTAAACCATTTGTACCAACTAATAAAGTTTAAATATAAAATTTAAATAAACACTTTAAAATAATCATGATTTAAAAGATAACGTTTGGATCAACAATAATTTATTATTTGAATCCACTTTAATAGAAATAAACCAAGAATAACCTTTGTTAAAAGGTTTTATTACAAAAAAAAATTATTTAATTGTTTAAATTATATAAAATTCAGAAAATTATTTGGTGACTATAAAAATATTTAAAGTTTATCAAACTATTTTTATATTTATTAAAAATTTTCCATAATTAATTTAAGGGCTAAAAAGTCTCAAAAAATTAGATGAGGGAGCCCGGGTTCGAACCCGGGACCTCACATTGGTGGGACAGTGACTTAACCAGTGAACCAGGGCCGCGACCTTGGTTTACTTTGGTTCCAAATTCTTGTAAACCCATTTAAAGAAGTTTCCTTAAATCACAAGAACCCTAGAATCGTTTAGCCCCAAATTGAAGTTCAAATCGGTTAGGTAAATGTTTGGAACCATAGGGCTTTTGTTCCCTATGATAGAACGAGTATGTAGATGGTTTCAATTACCCAATTTGAAGTTTAACACGTCAAGAACAAATGATGAACAGCCACGCCTAGAAGATGTGCAAACGAGGTGGCAATGTTGATGATAATTCAATTTACTTTGTGGATAGCCTGAGATGGTGATATTGATTCAAAACCTCTTATAAATTTCATTTCTTGATGCCCAGATGATGAAGTTCGAGTATTTGTAGGTTCGCGATGAAAATGGTGATCGGATTTGATGTGTGTGTTTGTTTCAGGTGCAATTGGAATTGATAATAGCTTAAAACTAGTTAAACATTCGATTATGGTTCATTTAACGGTTACTCGAGCTCAAACGCTCTAATAACCATCGTTAAACCCAATTAAATGATGGATGATGGTTTGAATCATCTTCACGAACGGTTGGGGACGGTTTTGGTTTAGTTTTTTAGCGTTTTACTCACGTTTGGCACCTCACCAGAGTTCGGCCGGTGAGTGGCCAGAGTTGGCCGGAAATACGGGGGAAAGAAAGGGAGTTGGGTTGGGTTTTTAAATAATTACACAAATGGTCCCTGTGGTTTTCAGTTTAATGTTTTATGTTAAAACTTTCTTTTAAAGTTTCAAAGTTGGCATAACAACCCCCTAAACTTAATTTCACTTTAAGTTTTAATCATTTCACAACTTATTAATTATTTAACTTTTATTAGTTATTACTTCTATTAATATTTTTAACTTATCTTATTATTAATAGTATTATTATTATTATTTTTATTGTTTAACTTATCTTATTATTAATAGCATTGTGGGCGAAAATGACCAGGTTCCCCACAGTTGTAGCGAACACGATTCATGACCATTGCGGCGTTATTAGGTGCACAGTGACAAGTAGGTGACCATATTTACCGCACAAGGTACAGATGCAGCACGGGGCGTTCACCGGATGATGGTACCTACAAATGTTGCACATAGTTTGAGAACCAACATAGGTCCTAGGCACAAGCACTTGAGCCATAGGTGCAACCATATGTACAAGTTTTCGTTGCTGTGGTTAGGGTGCAGCCACATCATAGTTGCGTGCTAGTGTGAACTTGCGTTTCTTATTGTTGTAAGACGATTCAGCTTTAGTCTCCTTAACAGTTTCAGTAGCCGCCTTCTCCAACTTTTTAGCACCCTTTGCAGACATGGTGCCCGCTCGTATATGATTCTCGGTAAGTTAAGCAGTGATAGTGATGGTACACCTTTGATAAACTTCTTGATATTGCGAGGAACAATGTCGACCATATGGGGTAACAGAATGCTCAACTCGTGATGCCTTATTGAGTAAGCCAAATGGTCACCACCATCTTGTTTAAGATTCCATAATTCCTCCAACAATTTTTGTAGTTCACTCCTCGAGCAGAACTTAGAGATGGCAATGTTCTTTAACTCATCCCAAGTGAGTGCCAACACAACATCGGCACCTCGATTCCTCTTCTCGCTATTCCACCAAGTAAGTGCCCTTTGTTGGAGCATACTAGTGGCATAACAAACCTTGAGTGCCTCAGGACACTCACAGTTGATGAAGGTATTCTCCATGCTCTCAAACCACTCAAGAAGGCCAGTGGCTCCTTCCTTGCCACTATAACTAGTGGGCTTGCAAGAACTAAAGTGCTTGAAGGTATAGGTTTGGTTGTTGCGCCCTTGGTTCACGCTATTTTCTCCTTGACCTTTTCCATTGTTATTAGAATTGGTCATCAAGGTGTTATTGAGTTCAAAAACCATGGTGGGGATGACGACAACCATTTGTCGAGCAATCATGGCGGCTAGCTTACAGTTGGAACTTCCACGCTTTCCATGGTGACGAGACATGCTGGATATACAAAATGAGTTAGACATGGGAATGAGAATAACAAAGGATAGTAATTGAAACAAGAATAAGTCATGAGTTGTAAGGCACATGAAATGGTTCCATTTGGTAACGCATTATCATTTGGAAACGTTGACACGTCAAGGTAAATTGACCCATTTTGCCTTAGAAACTTGTTTATGTTGACCATAGTTTATCACTCATCCCAGAAATCCCCATGTAAGCATAACTAGTCCCGTAGGATTTATGCGAAATGCTTACCTTAGCCCAAAGGCCTTTTGCAAGGAAAACCATAATACAGGTGTCTATGTGTCACACAAATTTCTTAGGTTTATGAAATCAAAACCATGATGAGATTTTCATAGATTAGACATAGAGTCTAAGGAATTAAACCCACGATAATAAGCATACAATTCCACATGTCGTCGAGAATAAGTTTAGGATGTTTCATTTGTCGGGGAGAATCAAAGAGTCAATGATAAGTCTATGGGAGACAAGCAACAAAGTTTAAGCATTTACAAGCCAATCCTATGCTAAGGCATCAAGTTGCACATAAGATGGCATAATATTATGTAGCATGCAATCTATATATATTTTTACAAGAATATAAATAATATTCTATAAGGTTCATGCATAAGCTATAGTCTAGGTCACCATTTCTAATAACCTAAATCCCTATAGTTATAGGCTCTGATACCAATCTGTTACACCCCAACCTTGACGAAAGAATATTCAAGATATGAGGGTTATGATTGTTCACAGGCACATAACGCTATCTTTAAATGAAAATATTATTATCATAACTTTCAAATGCAAATACAACCATAAGTCTTAACATGAAACAAGTCAAAACATAACAAAATAGTCCGAGCTTTTTATTCTTTAATCTAGGTCTAATTCCTAGTTTTATGCAAACTTCAAAAGATGATTTCAAACTTGGGCATTTCCTGAAACATGTTAAAAATAAAAGGTCAACTATTAAATTAGTGAGTTTCCAAGGGTTTAATATACATAATATATCAAAAGGTTACAAGTAGCAATTCATGGTCAAAGGTTATGAGTTATGCAAGTTTATAGAACACATATAGTTACAATCAAACCTCGACTGATTACAAGTTTACAAGTTTATACGATTGGCTAAGTGTACTTGGTTCCTATGATGAACAAGTCATACATCATTAGGAGCTGGTAATACATCGGCTTTAGCACTAAATAGGCTTGTCAGGCCCATAGATATATGACATCGCCATGCTAGCAATAGTTAATGATTGTCAACATATAATGTATCTCATATAAAGCTCACAATAAGACAAATAACCATGACAAAATATAAGTATGAATTGCAAGTGCGTTACAAGTATAAAACGTTTACAAGTTTAACATGTTTTACCCGAAAAAGGTGTGATAATATTAAAAAGGGGTAAGAAAACTCACATGGCAATTAAGTATAAGAATGATGTTTAATAAGAATAATAATAAGGGTTGTTCCAACGTAAACCGTCACAAGGCACCTAAATATATATGTTTACAAGGTTTGAGCTTAATAATAAGTTATAACGAATTAACGAGGACTAGGGTTTTAAGTGGAATTTGGGGATTTTTGTAAGTACGTTAAATATTTTAATAAAGAAAATTACCATTTATGTATTTTAACAAAGAAAATGAAATTAAACCATATGTAACAACTAATAAAGTTTAAATATAAAATTTAAATAAACACTTTAAAATAATCATGATTTAAAAGTTAATGTTTGGACCAATAATAATTTATTATTTATGTTTGAAATCCATTATAATAGAAATAAACCAAGAATAACCTTTGTTAAAAAGTTTTATTAAAAAAAGTTTTCTAATTGTTTAAATTTAATAAAATTCAGAAAATTATTTGGTGTCTATAAAAATATTTAAAGTTTACAAAAACTATTTTTATATTTATTAAAAATTTTCCATAATTAATTTAAGGGCTAAAAAGCCTCAAAAAATTAGATGAGGGTGCCCGGGTTCGAACCCGGGACCTCATATTGGTGGGACAGTGACTTAATCAGTGAACCAGGGCCACGATCTTGGTTTACTTTGGTTCCAAATTCTTGTAAACCCATTTAAAGAAGTTTCCCTAAATCACAAGAACCCTAGAATCGTTTAGCCCCAAATTGAAGTTCAAATCGACTAGGTAAATGTTTGGAACCATAGGGCTTTTGTTCCCTATGATAGAACAAGTATGTAGTTGGTTTCAATTACCCGATTTGAAGTTTAACATGTCAAGAAGAAATGAAGAACAACCGCGGCTAGAAGATGTGCAAACGAGGTGTAAATGTTGATGATAATTCAATTTACTTTGTGGATAGCTTGAGATGGTGATATTGATTCAAAACCTCTTATCAATTTCAGTTCTTGATGCCCAGATGATGAAGTTCGAGTATTTGCAGGTTCGCGATGAAAATGGTGATCGGATTTGATGTGTGTGTTTGTTTCAGGTGCAATTGGAATTGGTAATAGCTTAAGACTAGTTAAACGTTCAATTATGGTTCATTTAATTTGGTTATATTAAGTTTTAATTATCAAACGATTTGGGCTTGATGATCGACGGTTACTCGAACTCAAACGCTCTAATAACCGTCGTTAAACCCAATTAAATAATGGATGTTGGTTCGAATCATCTTCACGAACGGTTGGGGACGGTTTTGGTTTGGTTTTTTAGCGTTTTACTCACGTTTGGCACCTCACCGGAGTTCGGCCGGTGAGTGGCCGGAAATACGGGGGAAAGAAAGGGAGTTGGGTTGGGTTTTTAAATAATTACACAAATGGTTCATGTGGTTTTCAGTTTAACATGTTATGTTAAAAACTTTCTTTTAAAATTTCAAAGTTGGCAAAAGAAAACCCTAAACTTAATTTCACTTTAAGTTTTAATCATTTCACAACTTATTAATTATTTAACTTTTATGAGTTATTACTTTTATTAATATTTTTAACTTATCTTATTATTAATAGTATTAATATTATTATTTTTATTGTTTACATTATTATTATAGTTTATTATTATTATTACTATTATTGTTAGTATTATAGTTATTATTTTTGTATTCAGCTTAATTGTTTAAATTATTAATTCTTAAAGGTATAATGTAAAATAAACAAAACAATCATAAGTTGCCCACAAGTTTCATAAATGACCACAATGGTCCTTACAGGAATAAACGACGTTAACTATTAGTTAACCAAAAATACAAGATGTTACATTAAGTGGCTGAGAGTTCTTCATCAACTTCAGCAAATGATCTTTCTAGCATGACTATAGGACCAATTACTATTGCATTGTCTTCAACTTCTTTTGATGAGCCCAAGACCAATGAGGCTTGGGTTTCCAAATATAATTAATCATTTTCTTTGTGCGGGCACAACTCAAGATAAACAAGAATGTCTGGATCATTGATAGTGGTTGTTCCAGGCACATGATAGGCAATAGGTTACTACTCCAAAATTTTGAAAGAATTGATGGAGGTCTAGTTGATTTTGGAGGAAATGAAGGTGGTTACATTTTTGGAAGGGGCAAGGGCACAAATGGTAAGCTCAACATTAAAAAGGTAAACTTTGTTAAGGAGCTTAGATACAATCTTCTGAGTGTATCTCAATTTTGTGATTAGAGTCATAACATGCTCTTCACTGAGCATGAGTGCATTGTTCTTAGGCCCGGGGTGGTCATTCCTCATGAGCATATCCTGCTCAAAGCCCCCAGGAAAGAGAACATGTACAAGATGGATTTACAAGAAACATCTCCCTCAAAAGAAGTTTCAAGCTTTCTATCTAAAGCAAATAGTGATAAGTTTTCCTCTGGAATAAAAGAATGTGTCATGTAAACTTTAATAATATGAATAAATTGATTAAGAATGATTTGGTAACTGGAATACCAAAGAAAGAGTTTACAAATGATTATCATTGTGTTGCATGCCTGAGAGGGAAACAACACAAAGTATCTCACAACCCAAAGGAAAACAATTCCATCACTAATCCCCTACACTTATTACATATGGATCTCTTTGGCCCCACTAGTGTAATGAGTCTAGGAAGGACCTCTTACTCTTTACTGATCACAGATGACTTTACAAGATTCACATGGGTCTTCTTCATTAGAACTAAGGATGAGACTCCTGAGATTCTGAAGAATTTCATCTTAAAAATTGAGAATCAATGTGATCATAAGGTCAAGACCATAAGATGTGATCAAGGAACTAAATTCAAGAACCAAATCCTTGATACATTTTGTGATGAAAAAGGTATTACAAGACAATATAGTGCTCCCAGGACTCCTCAACAAAATGGTGTTGCTGAGAAGAGAAACATGACACTTATTGAAGCTGCAAGAACTATGTTGTCTGATGCTAAACTGCCCATCACCTTCTAGTCTGAGGTAGTCAATATTGTCTGCTATGTGCAAAACAAAGTTTTAGTGGTTAACACTCATGGTAAGACTCCTTATGAACTTTGGCACATGAGGAAACCTTTCATTGGTTTCTCTCAGGTCATTTGGATTTCCTTGCACCATCTTGAATACCAAAGATCAAATTACCAAGTTTGCTGAGAAATCAGATGATGGACACTTTATTGGATACTCTTCCCAAGCTAAGCTTTATAGAGTATACAATCTTAAAACTAGAATAGTTGAAGAGTCAGCCAATGTGACTTTCAATGAGCACATTCCTAGTGTAAAAGGCTCTGATCCTGATTGGCTATTTGATCTTGATTTAGTTACCAACTGTTTTAACAAATCTTGTGAGCATGTTTTAGGGTCTACAAATATATTACCTACAAGTGATCCTGATCCAAGATTCAAGCTAAAAAGACCTTCAAGCTACACATCTTCAGCTCCAGTGGTAACAAATCCTACAAATGATGCTTCTACCAGCACATCAATGACAAATCCTGATGATGCTTCTGGAGTGTCTTCAAATTCCAGCTTAGAGGCACATAACTCAGAAGAAGGAGCTTTAAAAGTTGGAGAGCTTGGTGGTGGTGATAGTGATCAAGAATTTCTTGATGCTGATAACCACTCCATGATGACAACATCAATGATGTCACACACGCATTGGATCAAGTTAATCTTGATAAGTGTGCTGATGTGGAGGGTGAATCCTTATTGCCAGATTTGAATTTCTCTAATTTAGATCTGTCTAAGCAACTTGCTGTGATCCCTCAGCTAAGGTCCATAAGTCTCACCCTTCCATAAACATCATTGGAAATGTTGATACAGGGGTAAGAACAAGAGGACAAACCCATGATGCAAATGTTTGTCTTTACTCTTGTTTCCTGTCCCAGATAGAGCCAAAGAAATTTGATATGGCTCTAAAGGATGGAAGTTGGGTTGAAGCTATGCAAGAGGAACTGCTTTAATTCAAAAGGTAGAAGGTTTGGAACCTATGTCCTCTTCCTCATGGGAAGACTACTATAGGAACCAAATGGGTGTTCAGGAAGAAGAAGGATGATAGAGGACTTGTCATCAAGAACAAGGCAAGACTGGTTGTTCAAGGGTATAGTCAAGAATAAGGAATTGACTACACAGATATCTTTGCTCCTGTAGCAAGACTTGAAGCTATCAGGATATTCCTAGCTTTTGCTGCATCCAAGAACTTCAAGGTTTACCTTGATGTCAAGTGTGCTTTTCTTTTGGAGATCCTGATCATCCTGATTATGTCTGCAAGCTTGATAAGGCTCTATATGGGCTACACCAAGCACCAAGGAAGTGGTATGAGACTCTATCATAGTATCTTTGTCATCATGGCTACACGAGGGGTACTATTGATGGAACTCTCTTCATCAAAGGAACAAGAAATGACATTATGCTAGTTTAAGTATATATGGATGACATTATCTTTGGTTCAACTAATCCAAAGCTATATAAAGACCTTGAAAAGCTGATGAAGGATAGATTTGAAATGAGTGCCATGGGGTAACTCAATTTCTTTCTTGGAATTCAAGTGAAGCAAGTTGAAAATGGCATCTTCATAAGTTAGTCAAAGTATGTTCAAGACATAATTAAAAGATTCAACATGACTGATTGTAAGGTTGCTAAGACACCCATAGCTAGAAACCACTCCTTTGGACCTAATCTTAAGGGGGAGTGTGTTAATGAGCATCTTTTCAGGGCAAATGATTGGGTCTCTTATGTACCTCACAGCTAGCAGGCCTGATATCATGTTTGCCACATGTATTTTTGCAAGATATCAATCCAACCCCAAGATGTCACACCTAATTATTGTTAAAAGAATTCTAAGATATCTCAAAGGTGCTCCATCACTTGGCCTTTGGTATCTAAAGAACTCTGACTTCAATACGTATGCTTATTCAAATAGTGACCATGGTGGCTGCAACATGACTGCAAAGTCTACATCAGTGGGATGTCAATTTTTTGGTGGAAGGATAGTCTCTTGGCAATGTAAGAAACAATCATGTGTATCTACATCAACTGTTGAGGTTGAATACATTGCTGCTGCAAGCTGCTGTGCTCAAGTGCTTTGGATTCAAAATCAGATGTTGGACTATGGATTCAACTTCAAAAAGATCCCATCCACATAGACAAAAATAGTGCTATCTCAATCATAAAGAATCCTGTGCAACACTCAAGGACAAAGCACATGAATCAGGTATCATTTGATTAGAGATAACTTTGAAAAGGGATTAATCAAACTAGTCAAAGTTAACACAAATGAACAATATGTTGATCTGTTCACCAAAGCTTTTG
>BJCM01067451.1:0-12185 GCA_018326385.1 Flaveria bidentis | reverse complement strand
TGCCTCCCAAATAAGCTTCAAAGCTAGCAACAAAGGCATTGTAAGTTGCCTTTTATTCTTCTGATCTTGCATCATCAGGAGTATTTAAAGGAGTTATAGAGAATCCTGTTGATTGAGACGATGTTGATGGCTTGTTGGTTGGTGGAGCTGCAATGAATCCTGTAGTCTTCAATTGATCTCTTGAGGAAAGAAAATCATCCTACTCAATAATGAATGCATTCTCCATAGAGTGAGAGTCTGAAGGAAACTTATATGCTTTAATCACTCTGGGCCCACCTACGATTTTGCTTCTTTCATCAAGCTCCAGTGCTTCTGTCTTCACAATCATTATATCCAGGGTAGTATTCTCATGATCAAGGGTGTTTTTTAGAATTGTCACATTTTGTTTCTAGTTTTCTGGAAGACTTTGCAGCCTCTTCTTGTTTAACTCTTTGACTTTATAAGTTACTCCCATGATCTCTAAATCATTCACCAGCTGCAAAAATCTATGGAGTTGTTTAGATATTGACACCCCTTGGAGTGATGAAAGGTTTCATACTAATTAACAAGCTTATCCTTGTTAATTTCAGCAACTTCACTGCTTTCTTCACACATAATTAGTAGTACATCCCATACCGCTTTAGCAGTACCATACTTTTCAAGTATTTTTAGCACATCCATTTTTAGTGCTTGAGTGAGTATAAATTAAGCTTTGTAATCAACATTAATCTTCTTGTAGTCATCATCATAAAAAGTCAGATCCTCAATAGGTTTTCTAGATGTTTTGTAGATGGCAGCTTGATCAGCAGACAGTGTAACAGGAATATGGGGCCCTTTTCATATTGAGATCCAATAGTCTGGATCTACACCTATGATGTAATTCATAAATTTGTTTTTCCATTGCTTAAACTCATATTTGTGTTCAAGCATGGGAGGTTTAGGAGTATGACCAACCTCTGAAAAGTTATGTGAATCCATTTTAACAAAGTGTTTTACTTGTTTAAATGATGATTTGATAAATTTTATGCTCATTTAGTTCAACTTGTCCAAATAGTCCAAAACTGTCTCAATGAATTAGATCTGTTGTTGTTTCTGAGTTTCTGTTGTAATATTTTTTGTTATATTAACTGTTCACATCTTAGAATATGAAGACGACTGCTTTGTTCTTGAAGGTGAGAACGTATGAACAATAACTATTGAAGAGTTTTTCTATAGTTTACTATGTAGAGGTGATAGAACACTCTATTAGCAACTCAATCACCAGATCAATCGATTTCTATTCAGATATTGGGTAGATCTGAAAAAGAACCAAGAGCCAAAGCTTTGATACCAATTGACTAGGTTGTGAGATTGATATTCTCACTAGGATCAAATATGATGATTGAGTTAATGATTGTATGGCGGAATCAAACAATCAAGAAATATTCAATGCAAGAAATACTCATAATGCTGTTTGTATTGATGAAATTGATTGATTATAATAAATGCTAGGGTTTGAGCATTAAATAGTAATTAAACACCTTGAGAATGTAAGACACAAAATATTATAAATGTCTATCAACAGTCACCTCATGTACCAGGTTTTCTATTCTATTTATAGGCTGACAAGATTTTTTTTACAAAATGACTAAACTACCCCTGACCTATACATCTGAACTAGTCTAAGTCTTCATCAACATTTCTTTTGTTCATCCACATTGACAAATGCGGATGAGTTGAAACTAATCAGTGTAAGGCCCTGTTCCCGGGACACTCACAGCTGGTCAATCATTGCGCATAAAACATATATTTACATTTAACTTTCATAAAACATCGCAGCGGAACATTAACATAACTTTTCATTACACTGTGAAAACTTAAAACAAAAGAATGCCATCCAAAATGCCAAGTAGCTTCACCGCACCATCCTCAGCAATGCTCACCAGCCAACTAGAAAATGCATAAAAAGTCAGCATTGCTTAGTGAGTTCTAATTTTACAATAGAGCATACTTTACTTTAGCATGTGATCACACATCATACGTACATGTAGATAATATCATTATTATCTTCATCATTCATTCATTAACTTTTGTTCATTCATTGTACGTCATTATCATTCACTTTCGTTATATTCATTAACACGTTCATCATTACTTCCTTTCATTCCATCAAACACCATGAACTTTACCCTACCATAATGCATAAAGCTGGTACTGGGCTCAGGTCTTTCAAGCACCCCCCATCATGGCGCATAGTAGCCTGGCCACAGTACCTAGGGTAAATTCAGGTGTACCATTGTCATGTGCTATACCCGTCGTCATGCATAAAGCTGATACTGGGCCGAGGTCTATCATAGACCTCCCTTCATGGCGCACAGTAGCCTGGCCACAGTATCTAGGGTAAGCGACAAAGGTTCTATACAAATGGTAAATCACAAAGAAAGACCCCGTTGTGCATCCTTCTAGGGTAGCTAACCCGCACACCGTTCAGCTAACCCCCTTCATTGGATGTGAACCTCCATACATTTTCTTGCAAGCCTTTTCTTACTTTCATTCATTCGTTAAGGCATTCATTCATTCATCATGTTCCTCTTTTTATTATCTTCCACTTTACGTTACATAATACTTTCATTTCATTCATTAACATTCAACGTAAAGCCATGGGAAAATAATCATACATCACAAGGAACACAAACATAAACAGTCAACATCAACATTCAAGGCATCATACATACATAGCATACATCACACACATCATGCATAAAATCTTGCACATCATGCCAAAGCATCAAACATCATAACATGCCCATGATAACATATATGACCTCAAAAAGTCAAGTTACATAGCCCCCGGGAATCTCCCAAGTAAAGCCTAAATTACACTTTTTCTCCAAAAAGTCAGAAATATTATAAGTGTTCATCCGCATTTGTTATAGTTCATCCGCATTTCTTTTACTTCATCCACATTTGTTTTTGTTCATCCACATTTCTTTTACTTCATCCGCATTTGTTATAATTCATCTGCATTTCTTTTAGTTCATCCGCATTTCCTCTAATATTCATCTGCATTTCTCATACTTAGTCAATGTTCATCCGTATTTCTTTTAGTTCATCCGCATTTCCTCCAATAATCATCCGCATTTCTCATGCTTAGTCAATGTTCATCCGCATTTCTTTTAGTTCGTCCGCATTTCCTCCAATACTCATCCACATTTCTTATACTTAGTCAATGTTCATCCGCATTTCGTATACTTAGTCAATGTTCATCCGCATTTCTTTTAGTTCATCCGCATTTCCTCCAATACTCATCCGCATTTCTCAAACTTAGTCAATGTTCATCCGCATTTCCCCTACTTAGTCAATGTTCATTTGCATTGACTTTCATTCGCATTTACTTTCATCTGCATTTGCCCAACACTTGGACAGTTTTCTAAACTAAGGCGTATGAACTACTATTTGGGTTCATGAGCAGCCTAGGGCAAACTATTCATCAAATTCAGTCCCCAAATCTCACCTTCCATGTTCTTAGCTTAAATCTTACATTCTAAGCCTTAGAAACATAATTATAGCATCATCAAACCATGAACACAGTCCAGAATCCTACCATAACATCGTCATACATACATTCAAACATACGGGTATTAACCCAGTTCTATAAAAACATACATCCATGCATTTCCAACCCCAAAATCAGTTGAAACATGTAAAAAGAAGGGTTATAGAACTATCCTTTGCAGCTCTTGAGTATGGCTTCTTCCAAAATCGCTTGAAATTGAGTTCAACCAACTAGAAACCCACTAAAACATACACCCGAACACACACAAACACACATAAGCGTACACCCGAGGACATAACCGGTTAAGAACACCATAAAACCATGAATTCTTACCTTGAATTCGAATTCTCAGCTTGTTCTTCTTCAAAACCCGAAGACTCTGCACTTTCTTTCTCTAGAATCCATAAGCCAGTAAGGTGATATGCAAGAGTGGGCGGCCATCACCTTTATTCACCAACTTTTCAAAGTTTTGTCCTTTTGACACTTTTCACCCCTTAACTTGGGTAAAATATCTTTTCTTTCTTTTTCTTTGCTTTATTCTTCTTTCTTTGAGTTAAAAAAAATAACAAGGTGTTACAAGTCCATACCCTTATATTGGTTTCATCCCTGAAAACTGTTATTCCTTAAACAATTGTGGGTAATGCTGCCTCATCTCTTCTTTAGTATCCCATGTAGACTCGGATCCCATCCTGTGCTTCCACTGTACCCACACAAGAGGAACCACTTTATTCCTCAGCCTCTTCTCTTTTTGATGAATGATTTCCACTTGTTGCTCCACATAATTAAGTCGTTCATCTACTTTGATATCCTCCGGTGGAACAATCACATCTTCATCTGCTAGACATTGTCTCAGATGAGATACATGGAAGGTTGGGTGAATTCCACTTAAATCATCTGGTAAATCCAATTTATAGGCCACCTCTCATACTCTAGCAATGATTTCGAAAGGCCCTATGTATCTCGGGCTCAACTTGCCCCACTTTCTGAACCGAATGATACCCTTCCAAGGTGAAACTTTCAACATAACCTTGTCACCCACCTGGATCTCAATCGGTCTACATCGTTTATCAACATTCAACTTCTGTCTATCTTTGGCTACCTTCATGAAGGCCTTGACCCTTTCGAGCTTCTCAGTCGTAGCCTCGATCACCTCGATGCTTCCTAACATTTTCTGACCAATATCACCCGAACCGATGGGTGTCCTGCATCTTCTACCATATAGCATCTCATAAGGGGGCATGCCAATGTTGGCATGATAACTGTTGTTATATGAGAACTCAGCTAATGGTAAGTGGTCATCCCATCCTCCTCCAATATGGATGACACATGCATGGAGCATATCCTCCACCATCTGAATGGTCCTTTCCGACTAACCATCTATCGGAGGATGATAAGTCGTGCTGATATGCAACCTCGTCGCCATCGCATCGTGGAATTTCTTCCAAAATTTAGATGTAAACCGAGTGTCATAATCAGATAAAATAGACACCGACACACCATGACGAGTTACATTCTCCCTAATGAAAAGATCCGCCAGCCTCTCGGATGAATACGTCTCGCGAATCGGTAGAGAGTGAGCAATCTTTGTCAAACGGTCAACTATCACCCATATGGCACCATACCCTTTCGGGGTACGCGACAGCTTTGTAATAAAATCCATGGTGATGTGCTCCCATTCCACTCCGATATATCAAAAGGTTGGATCTTTTCATATGGCTTGTGATGCTCCGCCTTCACTTGTAAGCAAGTAAGGCACTTACTCACATACTCCAATACATCACGCTGCATACCCAGCCACCAATAATCTTTCTTTATATCTTGATACATCTTTGTGGCACCAGGATGAATGGAGTATCGAGTCTTGTGAGCTTCGTCCATGATCTTCAATCTTAGATCCCCAAAACAAGGGATCCACATTCGTCCAAATCGGGTTCTAACACCAAGTGTGTTTTCACCCAATTCCGCAACCAGACCTGTCATTCTTTCAGAGTTAAGATGATCTTCTTTCAATGCCTTATCTTGAAACTCTTTGACTTGCTTCATCACATCAGAGGTCATGATCAACTGGTACGCTTTCAACCAAATCAGTTCGGTTCTCTCTTTCCGGCTAAGGGCGTCCGCTACCATCTTGGCTTGGCCCGGATGGTATTGGATCTCATAATCAAAATCCTTTATAAGCTCCAACCATCTTCTCTGCTTCATGTTCAAATCTTTCTGCTCAAAGAAGTACTTCAAGCTCTTGTTGTTGGTGAATATGGTGCACTTTGTACCGTATAGGTAGTGCCTCCAAATCTTTAACGCAAAGAACATGGCTGGTAGCTCCAAGTCATGAGTGGGGTAGTTGACCTCATCAACCTTTAACTGTCGGGATGCACAAGCTATAACTCTTCCCCTCTGCATTAACACACACCCCAACCTAGAGTAGGAAGCATCAGAATAAACCACTAGATCTTCACTTCAATCGGGTAATGACAGAACAGGAGCTTGAGTCAACCTTGCAATCAATTCTTTAAATGCCTTCTCTTGAGCTTGACCCCATACGAACTTTACATCTTTCCAGGTCAACTTTGTTAGTGGAGAAGAGATCTTATAGAAGTCTTGAATGAACCTCTTGTAGTAGCCCGCCACACCCAAGAAACTATGAATCTCGGATGGTGTCTTTGGAGATTTCCGTTGCATCACAGCCTCCACCTTTTCCGGGTCCACCATAATCCTGTCAGGATTCACCACATGACCCAAGAATTGGACCTCGCGCAACCAAAATGCGCATTTGGAGAATTTAGCATACAACTTCACCCTTCTCAACGTCTCCATCACCTATCGAATGTGACCGGCATGATCCTCTTCACTCCTTGAATTAATCAAGATATCATCTATAAACACAATCACTGATTTATCCAACATTGGTCGGCACACTCGATTCATCAAGTTCATAAAAGTAGTTGGCGCGTTGGTCAAACCAAATGACATAACGAGGAACACGTAGTGACCACAACACGTGCGAAAAGCTGTTTTAGGGACATCCTGCTCTTTCACCTTTAACTGATGGTTGCCCGATCGAAGGTTTATCCTTGAGAACCCAATGGAACCTTGAAGCTGATCAAACAAATCATCAATTCTCGGTAAGGGGTATCGGTTCTTTATCATCAACTTATTCAGCTCACGGTAGTCTAAACACATCTTCATACTACCGTATTTCTTTTTCACGAACAGGACCGGAGCAACACAAGGAGAGATACTCCGTCGAATGAACCCCTTGTCGAGCAACTCCTTCAATTGCTCCATCAACTCCTTCATCTCGGTCGGAGCCAACCGATGCGGTGCGTTGGCAACAGGTTGGGCACCTGGTATAAAATCAATTTGAAACTCGATCTCGTGGTCAGGTGGCACACCTGGCACGTTTTCGGGGAACACATTTGAAAGGTCACACAAAACTGGGACATCGAATAGTTGTGTTGTTGGTGTTTCCACATCCTTCACATAAGCCAAGTAGGAACCTACATCCACGCCTCATACATTTTCCCGCCACAGCCATCGAAATCACTTTCGAAATTGTAGTGACTCGATCACCATAAACTATCACCAAACTCCCATCAGGCGCTATGCCACAAATCATCTTCTTGCGACACACAGTGTTTGCTCGTAATTCGCTAACCAATCCATCCCAAGAACCACATCGAAACCACCTGAGGTCATCACGAACGGTCTAACCGGAAACATATGACCTTCAAATTCCACATCACATCCCTCTATCACCTCAGAAATTCTGGTAGACCTACCTATGGAAACATATGACCTTCAAATTCCACATCACATCCCTCTATCACCTCAAATTCCACCTGAGGTCATCACGAACGGTCTAACCGGAAACATAATCATAGCATCATCAAATCATGAACACAATCCAAAATCATACCATAACATCATCATACATACATTCAAGCATACGAGTATAAACCCAGTTCTATAAAAACATACATCCATGCATTTCCATCCCCAAAATTAGTTGAAACATGTAAAAAGAAGGGTTATAGAACTCACCTTTGCAGCTCTTGAGTATAGCTTCTTCCAAAATCATTTTAAATTGAGTTCAACAACCTAGAAAACCACTAAAACATACACCCAAACACACACAAACACACGTAAGTGAACACCCGAGGACATAACTGGTTAAGAACACCATCAAACCATGAATTCTTACCTTGAATTCGAATTCTCAGCTTGTTCTTCTTCAAAACCCGAAAACTCTGCACTTTCTCTCTCTAGAATCCATAAGCAGAAAGGTGATATGCAAGAGTGGGCGGCCATCACCTTTGTTCGCCAACTTTTTCAAAGTTTTCTCCTTTTAACACTTTTTACCCCTTAACTTGGGTGAAATATCTTTTCTTTCTCTTTATTCACTTTATTCTTCTTTCTTTGACTTAAAAAAATAACCAGGTGTTATAATCAACATTTCTTCATTTGTCTTCCGCATTAGTAGTTGGTCATCCGCAATGACTAATGCGGATGAACAAATACTTGTGCGTATTTGTTGTTCAGTCATCCGCATTTAAAAATGAGGATGTGCAAAACTTGTCCGCATATCTTTTAGGCTATTCACATTTGTTGTCAGGACTATGTACGTACGGATTTCTAACAGATTCTGCGTTTATACCGAATCAAATAGTGTGGAATCATATTTGATTGGTGATATAATCAGTGAGAACAATTATCCGGTTGATGTAAGATTGAAACTAAACGTTATGAACGAGTAGAGATCAATCAGTATTGATCTATGAAGTTGGAAAGGCTTCCTTGGACGTTCGAGACCACTAGGGTTTGTAAGAGTATCAAGTGTTTCGAATTCTTCTTCAAGTGTTCCATTTTTTTCCACGAATTAAGTGTTATTTATAGGTTATGGGTTTCCACTCGTACGACTGAACCATTAGCATGGTTCAGTTATGCGACTAAATCATGCAATTGATCCATATGCACGACTGAAGATTCAGTCATGCGACTGAGTCAATCCTTAGTCTCAATCGTGCGACTGATCCAGTCTCCTGGTTCAGTCGTGCGACTGGTCTATTAGCATGATGTATTCATGCGTATGGTCCATAAGCATGGTCCATTCGCATGAAGACTCATACGAGTAAGTTTGAACACATTTCTCAATCATTATTGACTAAGAACTATGTATAACAACCTTTAACCTATATAGTATGTTCATTATACATTAGCACACAATAATACTATGAAATTTTAAAGATTATAAGCATCAATCACATATTATATTTCATTTAACCCATTCATTACATATGTGTAA
Organism: Flaveria bidentis; assembly: GCA_018326385.1. NCBI lineage: Eukaryota > Viridiplantae > Streptophyta > Magnoliopsida > Asterales > Asteraceae > Flaveria > Flaveria bidentis. The sequence continues at coordinate 3,369 of BJCM01067451.1, read as the reverse complement.
GACATAAAATACTTTTACATTAAGCACATAAACTAGGGACATATGTATCAACAAACTCCCCCTTGGACCTAGTTTACTCTATTGTCTGACATCCTTCATATGCTCTTCAAACTTCTTGTACTTCTCCTCTATTGTGACTCCTGCGTGTATTTCAAACGCAAAACAGAGTCGCATCAAATTTTGGAATTAGAGGGCTTGTACAATATCCTATGTGTCATAGAATAGTGGCCACTTGTATAGAGTGTAGATATCTTTAGCTGACAAGTTCGTAAGCCACATTGGGTCAAATACCCTGATAGTTTCCATTCTGCCTTTTCTGTTCAAAACTATGACCGCTTTACCCATCCTCTAGTAATAATACCACCATTTGAAATATGGAGTGAAGTCCTAAGACATTTCCCGTAAGGGAATCTTAGACATCGTGCGTGGGGGAGTCCACTTCAACATAACTTTCGGCTTCCCTGATATAGGTTCAAATTCAGATCATAGATGTACCTTTTTGGTTGTTGAGGTCAAAAGTTTACCTATCTGGTGTGGTATTCTTTCTTCAATGCAGCTTCAAACCAACCTGACATCTTCCTTGCATATAGCAAATCTTAGCACGCCAGTCGGTTGAGCTCAAAACCAGGAAGAGTCTTCAGACTATGAGGATATCTGAAGTACTCGGTCCCCTTCTCTCTTTTTTACTGCAAAGACATTTAAGTCCTCAAAATAGGCCCACACAATGATTTTGCCCGACATCTTCTGATGTTTTTGTGACTTTGTAGAGTTCGGTGTAGGCATTTTGCTTTGGAGTCGTGCGCTGGGCTCTTATTTTAGCAAAACAAGCTGCCTATTCAGCCTTCTTCATATCAGCATTTGCATTTGAGGCTAGGGCTTGGTTTTCATCCTTTTCCTTTTCCTTCTCCATTTCATCTAGCTTCTCAAATGTAGCACTACCAAAAGTATCACCCAAGTTGGGTATCACATTTCCCTCGCGGTCAGTGTACTCTGGATAATGTTCTACTGTAAGATCCTCAATATTAATCACATCCACATCCTGCAGCTCCTCATCACTTACAACATCAAATTCTGGAGCATCTTTTACAATTTCGTCCGGATTGAGTCGGAACATCTCAGCTAGCTGCTCGTCGGTCAGATCATGTATAGTTTCTCTTTCTTCGCGAGTGTAGCTTACTGACCTTCTGACGATCCCTTGTAAATCAAGAATCATGGTGAATTGAGACTTGGCTTCCTGAAGGGGAGCAACATCGTATTCATCATGCTGTGGAGTTTTATCTGCTTGATTAGACATTAAGCATATCACACAAAATTCATTAGATAAAACATTTAAGCATAAATATACATAATTGAACATTAATTACATTCGTGTAACATATCATTCAAGTATAGAAGTTTTAAATACATAAACATCTAATAATTACTTTTGTCTTGCTCCTTTGATTCTTCTGCTAGAGGAGCTGAAGAAGAGGCTCCTCGATCTTGGCTATGTTTGGTACGCCTCTCTTGAGCTTGAGGAGAGGCTGATGCAACAGCATCGCCTTCCTGATCATCATCATCTTCTCGATCCTTTCCACTCGGTCCACCCTCTCCAACCCCCTCCTCAGAGTCATCTTCATCCTCCTCCTCCTCCTCATCATCATCAGCATAACCGTCCTTGATCTTCAGAGGCTCACTCTTTGATCTTTTAAGCTTTAGAAGAATCTATTTGTTCTTCTTCTCAGGCTCCTCAATCCTTTTCACCGAAGCCAACACCAGCTCATTATGACTAGTAAGTGCATGGTGGGCTCGGCTTAGAGCTCTTTCATATCGGTCACTCTTCTCGCTGAGCTCACTGATCTCCTGAACTTGAGCTACGTTCATTTCCATTAGCTGGTTGAGCTGCGCACCTCTTTGCTCATCTGTGATAAGCAGCCTTAGCACAATTCGGTTGAGGTTGGCTAGCTATTCCTCTAACCCAATGTGGGGTAGTGAGGGTCCAGCTATGAATGGAGAATGTGTGGATGGACCTAATTGATGATAGGTGGTGGTAGTAGTGGATGTGGTGAATATGGGAGGTGGAATGTGTGTGGGTTGTGGTGGAGTGGTTGTTGTAGTGGTGGTGGGATGAGAGATAGTAGTAGTGGGTGGAGTGGTGGTGGTAGTGGTGGTAGGAGGTGTAGTAGTGGGTGGAGTGGTAGTTATGGTAGTTGGTGGTAGTGGTGGTGGGAGTAGTGATTAGGGTGATCCTCTGCCTCTTGCTCTTCTTCTCGTAGGGTTGGGCCATTCTTTTCTTCCTTGAGCCCTTGGAGACAGAGGCTCCCCCTGAGCCGATTGGTTGGTCTGGGGTGTAAGTACGATTAGTGTCATTTGTAGCTCCACCCTTTGACCCAGCCTAGCATCCACCAACCGCCTTTTTACCTCTCTCGATGGCCACAACCCTGCTCCCAAGTGTCCTCACGAGAGGCTCCTCATCTGACTCATCATCTTCATCAACCCTAAAATCAGGGTGGCTTGGAGCCTGATCGGATCCACCAGGAGCCTCACCACCTTGACCATCACTATGGTCATCGTCATCGTCGTCAATATCATCAGTGGGTAGCTCAATCGGCACGACATCTGAGTGACTCTCATCATGATGCCACTTCTTGTGAGAAGCGCAACATAATCAGCACTTGCCAAGTGCCTGAACAGTCTCCTGACAGGGGGCTTCACCTGCTTCCCCATGAATACTTTCATCCTACCCAAGGTGGTATCATCCATCACCTCAAGTATCACTGCATCTTATTTCTCCTTTGGCAGAGACAGAAGTTTCTCATTAATAATAAGTTGTAAGAACCGAGGGTACATGCAAAAACCCTTCTTACCCTTCGCCTCTAGGTTCTCTATCAAGTAAGTGAATAGCATGTTAGAGAAGCTAAAAGGATGGCTCAGCACTAGTGCAACGTATTCATTCTAGATTTGGTTAGATAAATTATCAAATCCTCCCCTCCTTGATGCTATGCACTTCAGAATGACATGGGCCAGGTACTTGAACTGGGACACAGGTTGCTTTTGTTGAGCACACATGAGTTGATGTCCCTAGTGTACTTCATCCGTAGAAAACATGTTGGGTTTGTTAGAACATAGTGACATTGTTTAACCGTTTAAAAGGAGCTGCCATAAACTACCTTTCAGCAGCAAGATAGATGAAAAGAAGGATGATCTTTATCCTAGAAATTCGACCAAGGCACCAAGAGAAGGTCCTCTCAAGCTTGTATACCCCAAAGCTTCAACACAAACACTTCTTGCTAGGGAGAAATATCACAAAACTTCAAGAAAAACTCTCCAAAATGCTGCTGCTGGCCGTGAGTTTGAGAGAGAGAAAGGAGAGATTTTTCTTGTGTCTTG
>BJCM01067448.1:0-11121 GCA_018326385.1 Flaveria bidentis | reverse complement strand
TTATATTTTTTTCTTTCTCCTTTACTTACAACCACTTTTAATAAATTAAAAATAAAATAAAGGTTAAAGAGTGTTTTTATTCAAGTATACAAATATATAATAACTCTTCTACATTCACAATTACTTAAAAACATTTCATATTTCATATGATATAAAGATTTCACTCACAAACTTTTAAGCAATGGGATGTGAATGCTCATAGTACGATAATTGACCACTTGATTAAGAAATAGAGTGATTAGTATGACTGGTAATTAGTAAAAGAGATTTTTACATATTTCTCCTTTCTAAGACCATAAATTACATATTTCCTCAAGCTAAAATATTAATTATATATATATCTCCTTCCTAAAACATATATATTACATATTTATTCATTTCATTAACTTAACCTATTAAATAATTATTTTACCTTGCTTTTACTAAGTGATTTTTACATATTAATGTTTTATTATTATAAAAGTTTGAAATCTTTAACAATTATATTTTGTATTTGAAGATATAAGTTTGATTATTGGTTATTGTTGTTTAAAAATAAAATTTAAAACAAGGTAAAATTTTATTGTTTTATTTTATATAGAAGACTCGAATTTAGGTAACTATGAAACTGATAATCTTTGGAAGTGAAATGTATAAAAATAATTTAATAAAAATACGAGTAATATAATTATTAAATAAATAATTTTAATATAACGGGTAAATATGTAATATATATGTTTTAAAAAGCGGAAATATGTAATTGATTTTTAGACTTAGGTAAATATGTAATTAATAACTTTAGAGAGGGGAAATATATAAATGCCCCTTATTAAAAAATCTCTATCATCGAATTAGATATTCAAAATATTTTTTTAAATGAAACAAATATAGAAACAATCGTTAATAACTAAGAAATTATTATCTTTTGAATAGGGATGGGAAACAAGATTGCCGTGTTGCTGAAGTAATGGAAGTTTTATGACATCTTTTATTTTAGCAAATACCAAATTTTATTATGCATAAATATATTTCAAGATACAATAATTAAAATCCACAGTGATTGGCATCCCGTCTCCTCCTTGTTTTATAATTAAATTATGTTGCAGTAAAAGATAGGAAATCGAAATATATAAGAGTCACAATATCCTTGAAGAGTTTTTATCCAATTTGACCCAACTCAAACTTTCCAATCTGTTTTTTTAATAAATAAATGTTCCATCAAATTCTAAGACAAATAGATAGACACCTGGATTAGAGGGGGACGTTCAACATGTTATTTATGCTTTATTAATATTTGCGAGTATTATGCTATAGCTACCAATAAATAAAAAATCCATCAAGACTTTATTGGTAATGAATGAAAACGACACATAAATTTTTATTATTATTAAGATTAATGTTATTGTTAGCTTTTAAAAGCAAAATGGCGCATGGTTCGATGGAAGACTCATTCATCATCTTCAACCACACTTTCAGTTTTTGGTGTCGGTTGTATTTTATATATATGCAAATTAATCACTCTTCCAAACTTATATTTAATTCTTTTCCAAAATCACATTTCTTTTTTCTCCTAGCTAAAAAGTACATTTATATTTTACACACTATTTAAAGGTTAGATTATACAAACATCTATTTTTATTATTAAGATATTTTTTTGTCTCTATCTCTTTTCATGTATTTATATTAATATATATATATAAAGATATAAAAAATAAAATTAATTTAGGTGTACCATATAGCCCATATTTAAAACCAAGTCACTAAATTGAAACATTATCAACATTGGTTGCTATTTAGTAACATTTGTCAATTTTTATATTACTTTTAAGTTAATTTTATTTTTAGATTAAGACCATTTAGTATTCAAGTTCATTTAATTACTCTTTTAGTTTAATTAATCTGGTTTGGCATATCGGGGTCACGGTATAGTTCAAATTTCACCAAATTTTCAGGTGCTTTCTATTTTCTTTGAATTTAAGGGGGTGGTGTTCAAAATCCCTAATTCCTTTCGTCGGTTTTATGTTTTCTTCTTTGTATTCGCTCCTAAATTAGTTATTAATTGTCTTTCATCCTTATTTTCACAAAACCACCTGCCATGTAAGGCCCCGTTCCCGAGACGCTCACAACCAATCAATTATCGCACAAAAACATACATATAATTTTTAACATTATTAAACATTTGCAGTGGAATTTACTTAAACCATTTCATATATTAATAATCGTTTTTTGCAAAATAATACAACACTGTTAACAGTTACAAAACATCATTTGTTCGCATTACAATGCAAAAATATTATCGTTATACAAAATGAATGTCATCCAAAATGAGCCAAGTAGCCGCCCATCCTCAGCAACCATCACCTGCCAACTGGAAACACATAAAAGTCAGCGTTGCTGAGTGAGTTCTAGTTTAAAATAAAATATCATTTTTTTCGTTTAAACCTTCCTTTACATTCATACGCGATCAATCATTATACGTACACATAGATAATAGTATTATTATCTTTCATCATCGTTCGTTAACTTTCATTCATTCATCGCCATACGTCATCGTTATCATTCGTTATATTCCTTACCATTCATTACGTACAGTCATCATCACTTCTTTACATTCCGTACCAATACCATGAACTTTACCCCACCGTCATGCATAAAGCGGGTACTGGGCCGAAGTCTATAGTAGACCCCCATACATTGCCCCCGGTAGCCTGACCATAGTACCGGGGTAAATTCAGGTGTACCAATGACATGTGCTATACTCCACCGTCATGCATAAAGCGGGTACTGGGCCGAAGTCTATAAATAAACTCCCATACATCGCCCGGTGGCCTGACCACAGTATCGGGGTAAGCGACAAAGGTTCCATACAAATTATCAATCACAAAGATAGACCCTAGTATGCATCCTACTAAGGTAGCTAACCCACATACCGTTGAGCTAACACCCTTCATTGGGTGTGAACCTCCTTACATTGCTTGCAAGACTTTCTTTACTTTCCTTTCATTAATGCATGCATTCATTCATTATGTTCCTCTTTTCATTATCTTCCACTTTACGTTACATAATACTTTACCATTTACATTCACAACCATACCACGTAAAACCAGGGAAAATATACATACATAATAAGGAACATAAACATAATCATACAAGGCATCATCATACACACCACATCATCATGCATGCCATGAATCATTTCATCATCCATCACATCATCTTTGACTTCAAAAAGTCATCCTACATTACCCCCGTGAACCTCCCAAGTCAAAGCCTAAACTTTACAGTTTTCCTCAAAATCTCAAAAAATATTACAAGTCATTGGCGTATAGGCACTATGCAGGCGCATGGCCTTTTAGGCACATGGGAACTCTTCGCAGCATAGGAAAGTTCTAGGCGCATGGGCACTATACGGGCGCATGGCCAACACTTAGGCGTCTGGGCATATTTCTAGGCGAATGGGCACTATGCAGGTGCATGAGTGCCTGGGCGCATGGGCACTATGCAGGCACATGAGTGCCTGGGAGTATGGGCTTTCTGGGCGTCTGGACACTTAGTCAAATTCAGCCTAATCCTAGGCTCATGGTAACTATTTGGGTGCATGGAGTTTGGGTGCATGGGGTTTGGGCGCATGGGAACACTTAGGGAAATTCACCCGTTTGGCGCATTGGCCACTATTTAGGCGCATGGGCAACCAACTTACACTAAACAACATATTTCAGTCCCCAGTCCATCATCTAACATGTTCTAAGCTTAACACTAGCATTCTAAGCTATAGAAAAACATTCATAACATAATCATAACCATATAAACACCCAAAATCAAACCCCACCTGCAAACACATTCATACACATTTGTACGGGTGTAAATCCATTATTATAAAAATGAACATATATGCATTTCCAGCTCCAAATCAGTTTAAAACAAGTAAAAAGGGGTTCTAAAACTCAACTTAGCAGCCTTTGGGTATGACTTCCTTCAAAACCCGTTTGTTATGAGTCCAACACCTATAGACCCACCAAAAACAAACACCCGAACACATAAACACACATAAGCACATAACCGAGGCATGGGCCGGCTAAGAACATTCAAAAACACTAAATTCTTACCTTAGAATCCGACTTCTCTTTCTTGTTCTTCAAAAAATCCAAACCCTTCTGCTCTTTCTCTCTCTAATCGAACAAAAAGGTGATGTGCAAGATAGAGTGGGCGGCCATACCACCTTTTACACCAACTTTTTATACTTTTTATCCTTTTGACACATTTAGCCCCTCTACTTCGGTTAAATTGTATTTCTTTCTTTTTCTTCATTTATATTCTTTCTTTCTTGCATTTATAAAAATATCCGGGTGTTACAAGTCCACCCCCCTTATATAGGTTTCGTCCCCGAAACCTGTTATTCCTCAAACATATGAGGGTAATGTTGCCTCATCTCTTTTTAGTCTACCACGTCGACTCGGATCTCTTCATGTGCTTCCATTGTACACGCATAAGAGGAACCACCTTACTCCTTAATATTTTCTCCTTACAATCAATGATCGCCACTGGTTGCTCCACATAATTAAGCCGTTCATCTACCTCGATATCCACAGTGGTACAACCATATCCTCGTCTGCCAAACACTTCCGCAAATGAGATACAATGGAATGTTGGGTGAATTCCACTTAACTCATCCGGTAATCCAATCTATAGGCCACCTCTCCTACTCACATAATGATTCGGAAAGGCCCTATGTACCTTGGGCTCAACTTGCCCCACTTTCTGAACCGAATGATACCTTTCCAAGTAAGACCTTCAACACAACTCTATCACCCACCTGGAACTCAATCAGTCTACGTCTTTTATCGGCATACGACTTCTACCTATCCTTGGCTGCCTTCATGAAGGCTTTGATCTGTTCAAGCTTTTTAGTCGTAGCCTCGATCGCCTCTATACTTCCCAACTCTTTCTGACCAATATCACCCCAACAAACGGGTGTTCAACATCTTCTACCATATAGCATCTTATAAGGGGGCATACCAATACTGGCATGATAACTATTGTTATATGAGAACTCAACTAACGGTAAGTGGTCATCCTAACTTCCCCCAAAATCAATAACGCATGCCTGGAGCATATCTTTTAGCGTCTGAATCATCCTCCCCGACTGACCATCCGTTTGAGGATGATAAGCCGTGCTAATATGTAACCTTGTCCCTATCGCATTATGAAATTTCTTCCAAAATTTAAATGTAAACCGGGTGTCCCGATCGAACACAATGGACACCGACACACCATGATGAGTTACAATTTCCTTGATGAACAGATCCGCCAACCTCTCGGATGAATATGTCTCAAGGATCAGTAGGAAGTGAGCACTCTTCATCAAATGATCAACTATCACCCATATGGCATCATACCCTCGCGTGGTATGCGGTAGCTTTGTAATAAAGTCCATAGTGATATGCTCCCACTTCCACTCCGGTATATCCAACGGTTGGATCTTCCCATACGGATTTTGATGCTCAACCTTCACTTGTAAACAAGTAAGGTACTTACTCACATACTCCGCCACATCGCGTTTCATACCCGGCCACCAATAATCTTTCTTCATATCTTGATACATTTTCGTGGCACTAGGATGAATAAAGTATCGAGTCTTATGAGCTTCATCCTTGATCTTCACACGTAGATCCCCAAAACGAGGAATCCACATCTGTCCGAATCGGGTTCTAACAGCGAGTGTGTTTTCACCCAACTCCGCGACCAGACCTCTCATTCTTTCAGACTTAAGATGATCTTCTTTCAATGACTCATTGAAAATCCTTTACCTATGTCATCACGTCAGAGGTCATAATCAACTGATAGGCTTTCACCTGAATTGGCTCGGTTTCTCCTTTCGGCTAAGGGCATCTGCCACCACATTGGCCTTGCCCGGATGATAATGGATCTCGCAATCATAATCCTTTATGAGCTCCAACTATATCCTCTGCCTCATGTTCAAGTCTCTCTACTCAAAGAAGTACTTCAAGCTTTTGTGGTCAGTGTATATGGTGCACTTTGTCTCGTATAGGTAGTGCCTCCAAATCTTTAATGCAAAGACCACAACTGCAAGCTCCAAGTCATGAGTAGGATAGTTAACCTCATGAACTTTTAGCTGTCGGGATGCATAGGCTATAACCTTTCCTTGTTGCATCAACACACATCCTAACCCTGTGTATGAAGCATCTGAATAAACCACCCAAATCTTCGCTTCCATCGGGTAACAACAAGACAGGAGCTTGAGTCAACCTCGCCTTTAACTCCTCAAAAGCCTTCTCTTGATCTTGACCCCATACAAACTTCACATCTTTACGGGTCAATTTATTGAACGGAGAAGCTATCTTAGAGAATTCTTGAATGAATCTCCTATAATAGCCTATCAAACCCAAGAAACTACAAATCTCGGATGGTGTCTTTGGAGACTTGCATTGCATCACCGCCTCCACCTTCGCCGGGTCCACCATAATCCCCTTGGGATTCACTACATGACCCAAGAACTAAACTTCGCACAACTAGAACATGCATTTGGAGAACTTGGCATATAACTTCTTCTTCCTCAACGTCTCCAATACTTCCCGAATATGACCGGCATGCTCCTCCTCGCTCCTAGAATAAATCAGGATATCATCAATAAACACAATCACTGATGTATCCAACATCAGCCGACACACTCGATTCATCAAGTCCATAAAATTAGCTGGCGCATTGGTTAAACCAAAAGACATAAAGAGGAACTTGTAGTGTTCATAACGCGTGCGAAAAGCTGTTTTAGGAATGTATTGCTCCTTCACCTTTAAGTGATGGTAACAAGATCGAATGTCTATCCTCGAAAAACAACTGGCACCTTTGAGCTGATCAAATAGATCATCAATTCTCGGTTGTGGATACCGATTCTTCATTTTCAACTTATTCAGCTCCTGGTAGTCAATGCACATACTCATGCTACCGTCCTTCTTTTTCACAAATAGGACCGAAACACCCCATGGAGAAATACTCGGTCTAATGAACCCCTTATCAAGCAACTCTTGCAGTTGCTCCATCAATTCCTTCATCTCGTTCGGAGCCAACCGATACGGTGCCTTAGTAACAGGTTGGGCACGGTATCAAGTCAATCTGGAACTTGACCTATCGGTCCGGTGGCACACCTGGTAAGTATTCTGGAAACACGTCCGAAAAGTCACACATAATCGGTACATCGGATAGTTGTGGTGTAGGCGTATCCACATCCTTCACGTAGGCCAAGTAGGCACTGCATCCATGCCTCATACACTTTCCCGCCATCACCATCAGAATCATTTTCGGAATCATAATGACCCGATCACCATAGACCGTCACCGAAATCCTGTTAGGCGCTGTCAATTGAATCATCTTCTTGCGACACACAAATTTCGTCTAGTAGTCCGCCAAGCAATACATTCTTAGGACTACATCGAACCCGCCTGAGGTTCTCATAAACGGTCTAACAGAATACTTATGACCTTCTAGTTCTGTGTCATAACCTTCTATCATCTCAGAAATCCTGGTAGACTTACCTATTGCAGTTTCTACATCAAAGGGCTTATCTATACTCCTACTACTATAAGATAATTTAGCACAAAAAGCAGCAGAAGTAAAACTTTTACTAGCACCGAAATCAAATAACACAGAAGCTAGAGTTTGGTTTACTAGAAACGTACCTGACACAACATCGGGGTCCGTCCTAGCCTCCTTCGGCGTCATCGTGAACGCTCTGGCGCTCGCCCTCTGCCCTTCAGTCCTGGTCGTTTTCTTCCCTGCTCTGGAACTCTCTGCCCTTGGCTTCTTGCAGTCCCTGCTCATGTGACCCTCTCCACCATAGTTAAAACATCTGGCCACACGACAATCCTTTGCTATATGCCTGGTACTCCCACACTTGAAGCATAAATTCGATCCTATCCTACATTCTCCGATATGCTCCTTTCCATATTTGCCACACCTCTTTGAACCCGCACCAGATGTGACCACACGGTGGTCATCCACCCATGCACTCTTGTTGCTCGTCGAGGCACCACCCCAACCAAACCTCTTCCTATTCTAGTTCCGGTCACCACCACCTTTCTTACTCACCTAGCCACCACCACCTCACGCTCATCATACAACCTTATCTCCAAGTCAACTGCCGACCTAAACGTACTCGGTCGGGCGGCAATCAGATGCCTGCGAATGTCTGCCGACAAGCCTTGAATAAACCTCTTGATCTTTCATGACAGAGGCATTACCTGATCCGGCACTAGCAATGCCATCTCGTTGAACTTGGTGGTGTATTGCTAATGCGTCATGGTTCCCGCCTCCAGCTGCAGGAACTCCCTCTCAACCTTTTCCATCTCCCTATGAGGACAAAATTCCTTAATCACCAACTTCTGCAACTCTGGCCACCTCATTCTCCCGATAGCCCTGCTACCTTCGAATTGGAAAATATTTTCCCACCAACAAAACGCCGGGTTCACGAATGAGCGGGTGGCAAACTTCACTTTCTAGTCTTCTGAGCACTCTCTGATATCAAGCACAACCTTTATCTTTCTCACCCATCGGTGAGCAGCAACAGCAGTGCCATTACTATCGAAGGTTGGGGGCTTGAACCTTTGAAATGCCCCGTAGTTACAGACTCATGTTGCCTCAGGCACAGGCTCTTCCTCTTCCTCTTCATCAGTAGAGACAATCGTCTCAGTCTCTCGTTGCTCTCTTTCTCCCGTGGACCTTCTCCTCTCCTCCCTTTCGCCTTCTCGTACCGCCTTTATCACTTTAGTTACCACATACGGTAGGATCGTCTGCATGACCTGATAAACCTCCTCTACAATAGCCTCCTTCATTGAGGCTCTCAAGTCAGCACTCTCATCCCCAGACTCTGGATGAGGAGTCATGGGCTCTTCATGAACCACCTCTTCAACTCTAGGTCTTCCTCTTGTGGCCCGTGGTCCAGCACCATGTCCACCATGACCTCCACCACGTGAAGCATTTAACGATCTACCACCGGCCATCCTCAAAACACACTATAAGATTCAAACACTAACACGGTCATTCACGGGAATAGCTCAGTTTATGTCAAGTATAGTAAGTCCCTAATTATAGTGGCCAGTTGTGATTAGCCACTTACTTTACTCTTCATACCCCAAGCATTTCTTTTCCTGACTACATCAGTATCTTAATATACTAAAATCACATAAACCACATAACATGCGCACGTAAGACCGGTTATCATTTAAGAAAATACTTGATGGCATGCAGCTACTCAGACTAGCATCCCTTCCCTTTGCCCCATTTTCAGTTTAAGTTTAGGTTTCTTTTGAAAATTTACTTGTTTCACTAAAAATTTGGCTCTGATACCAACTTCTAAGGCCCCGTTCCTGGGATGCTCACAGCTGGTCAATCATCATATAAAAACATACATATAATTTTTAACATTATTAAACATTTGCAGCAGAATTAACTTAAACCATTTCATATATTAATAATCACTTTTGCAAAATAATACAACACTGTTAACAATTACAAAACATCATTTGTTCGCATTACAATGCAAAAACATTATCGTTATATAAAATGGATGTCATCCAAAATGAGCCAAGTAGCTGCCCGTGCCATCCTCAGCAACCATTACCTGCCAACTAGAAACACATAAAAGTCAGCCTTGCTGAGTGAGTTCTAGTTTAAAATAAAATATACTTTTCTTTCATTTAAAACCTTCCTTTATATTCATACGTGATCAAGCATTATACGTACACATTAATAATAGCATTATTATCTTTCATCATCATTCGTTAACTTTCATTCATTCATCGTCATACGTCATCGTTATCATTCGTTATCTTCCTTACCCTTCATTACGTACATTCAACATTACTTCTTTACATTTCGTACCAATACCATGAACTTTACCCCACCGTCATGCATAAAGCGGGTACTGGGCTGAAGTCTATAAGTAAACTCCCTTATATTGCCCCCGGTGGCCTGACCATAGTATCGGGGTAAGCGACAAATGTTCCATAAAAATGGTCAATCACAAACATAGACCCCAGTATGTATCCTTTTAGGGTAGCTAACCCATACACCGTTGAGCTAACACCCTTCATTGGGTGTGAACCTCCTTACCTTGCTTGCAAGACTTTCTTTACTTTCCTTTCATTAATGCATGCATTCATTCATTATGTTGCTCTTTTCATTATCTTCCGCTTTACGTTAATACTTTACAATTTACATTCACAACCATACCATGTAAAGCCAGGGAAAATAAACATACATAATAAGGAACATAAACATAATCATACAAGACATCATCACACACATCACATCATCATGCATGCCATGAATCATATCATCATCCATCATATCATCTATGACTTCAAAAAGTCATCCTACATTCACCCCGGGAACCTCCTAAGTCAAAGCCTACACTTTATATTTTTCTCCATATCTTCAAAAATATTCTAAGTCTTAGGCACATGGGCACCATGCAGGCGCATGGGAACACTTAGGCGCATGGGAAAATTCTAGGTGCAGTGGAACTATACGGGTGCATGGCCAACACTTAGGCGTCTGGGCACATTTCTAGGCGCATGGACACTATGCAAGCGCATGAGTGCCTGGGCGCATGGGCTTTCTGGGTGTCTGGACACTTATTCAAATTCAGCCTAATCCTAGGTGCAAGGTTACTATTTGGGCGCATAGGAACACTTAGGCAAATTCCCCCGTTGGGCACATGGGCCACTATTTAGGTGCATCGGCAGCCAACTTACACTAAACAACATATTTCAGTCCCCAATCCATCATCTAACATGTTCTAAACTTAACACTAGTATTCTAAGCCATAGAAACACATTCATTACATAATCATAACCATATAAACATCCAAAATCAAACCCCACCCGCAAACACATTCATACACTTTTTTACAGGTGTAAACCTGTCACACCCCCGCTAAAGCGGAAACACGAGGATGTAACGAGACGGGATCGTCATAACACATGGTATACGATAGAGAAGCAATATAAATATGATGACAAGCGTGTCATGACGACACCCGAGCACAAATGGAGACTCGTGTCGCGTTTAGTCAATATTCACGACAACATAGCCATAAGCATAACATATAAATGATCACATAAACAA
>BJCM01067444.1:0-11499 GCA_018326385.1 Flaveria bidentis | reverse complement strand
CAGAAAATAAGATAAAGAACTACCCACTAACTTCACTATTGATCATGGCCCACTAACATACTCATAAACCTACATACTTCTAGAAGACATGACAACTCATAACCAAATATTAAATAAACAAACAATAAGGACGACACGTAGGCAACATGATTCTGCATGCATGATGATGATGATGTGCTAGTGAATTATTTAGTATTCTCATCAGCTTTGATCCTCGCATCTTCCAGAGCTTTGAGTCTCGCTTCTTCTTTTGCCTCTTTTAAAGCTTTGATCAAATTCTTTAAGCAAATCTCAGCATTCTCTTCAACTGACTTTGGCATTAGATTTTCGGCAATGTCTGCCGGAGTAATCTTCGTCTCCCCCAACATTCGACTGATGGTTTCAAACAACTCATGTGATTCAAGATCCAAGTAGTTCTTCGCAAGAACCTTAAACGTTTCATAACAACAATACGACATCTCGATATGCTTATCCATTCGTCCTCTCCTAATGAGAGCCGCATCAAGCTTTTCGACATGATTTGTAGTGAACACGATCAACCTCTCGCTACCACAAGCTGACCACAACCCATCAATGAAGTTCAACAACCCAGATAAAGTCACTTCACTTCCCTTTTTCTTCTTATCATCATCTTCCTCTTCAGCCTTCTTCTTAACTGGATCCTTTTTATCTTCTTTACTCTCTTCCTTCTTCTCCTTTCTCTGTCCCGTAAGATCAAGTGAACAATCGATATCTTCAATCACAATTATCGACTTACTTGATGTCTCAATCAGTAACTTCCTTAAATCTGTGTTATCTTTCACAGATGCTAGTTCAAGATCATAGATATCATACTCGAGGAGGTTAGCCATGACAACGATCATACTCGACTTTCCTGTCCCTGGCGGACCATAAAGTAGATATCCTCGCTTCCATGACTTGCCCACCTTCTTGTAGTAGTCTTTCGACTTGCTAAACGTCATTAAATTGTTCAAAATCTCCTTCTTCTTTTTTGGGTCCATAGCAAGAGTATCAAACGTCGAAGGGTGCTTGAATATGATATTACTCCACACGGTCCTCTTGTAACTGTACCAGTTTTTACTCTTGTTGCTGGTATAGAGCTTGCGTGTCCTTGTTCTTACCTCAATAGCCTTCCCCTCATTAAGCACATGCTTCAAGTAAACATTAGTGATGGTATCACGGTGCTCTCGTCTACAAGTGAGCTTGTAGTACTGATTCTCTTCATCATCTCGATACGAAAAGAGAGCTTGCTTTTGGGGAAGCTTTTTGCTAGACGTCCACCATATTTGATGTCGTTGAACTCATCAGTGACTTCTTCATACTCATCCATGCTCAAAACAACGGATTCGCAATCCTTGACTACATTTGCTCTAAGCCTTTTAGCTCTTTGGAGGAGTTGGCGCTTAGGTAGCGTTCAATTTGAACGAACGCTTTGCTTCGTTCGAACCAATTGTCTACTTGGTATTCATGGAAAGTAATTTCCACATAAGGGTACACATAGCTAACAACTTTGTTAACATACTTTCTAACATCCGTTCGAAACTCGTCGGGAAAGAGTTGCCTGAATATAGCCCAAACGAACATAACAACGGCCATCACAGACCCTAACTGAGTCATATCTCCCATCATCATCGATACGAGTTAACTCACAAAGTATATGTGTGTTTTTGTGTGAATGGAGGAAGCATAACATCTTGAGATTGATTTATATAGCATCCAACAAATCTTTCTTTTTTGTAATCTTCTGATGCCTATTGGGCATTGTCTCCTATTAATTATAGAGTCGTGTGGAAACTTATAATTTTGACGAATAAAATGTCTTCTAGCTTAGTTGCTCTCAATTCATTTATCTATAAAGTTAACATAAAAGAAGCTTCCCATTAGAGACAACAAATGACAGCAAATTTGCAGCAAACTGAGGGTAAATACTAGGAAAATGTTGTTCTTTTTTAAGCGTAAAGTTCTCCCAGTGGCGACAAAAAGACATCTAAAATATCAAAATAGTTGGTTACCTGCCTTCTTTGTGTCTATAAACAACATGAAAAAGGGGTTATTTCACAGAAGTTTTCAAGCAACAGACAACAAACGACAGCAAATTTATAGCAAACTTAGAGCAATTAAATCCTAGTAAATTACTTAATGTTGTCGTTAAGGATAAAAGGTAGATCTAACCAAATCTTTAGTAATAAATTAATGCCCTGCAAATCTAATAGTATCAGTTGACTTGGTTGAATATGATTAAAATATGTTGTGACACAAGAAAACCCTTCAATTCCTGTTAGATATGCTATAATCTTATAACATTCTGCCTTGTTTAAGTATTATTACGAAGACCAAAAGATTGAGTTTACAATTTACAAAGACTTGATTCGTTTATTAGGGCGCATGGTATTTTTTTCCTTAGACTAGAGATTTGGCTGGTTGTGATAAGATGGGTACATATATTATTATCTATAGATAATAATAAAAGAATATTTCTTTTGTCACTTGTCATTTTTTTAAACTATCTTTTTGATATTTGTCATTTTTTTTAACATTCTCATTTTATTTTATCTCTAAAAGAGTATTAAAGTAATTTAAACACTTAAATGAATTCTCTCTCTTCATAAAAGTTAATTTGATCAATTTTTTTCTCTCATCTATATATTTTTTTTAAATCAAACTATGGTTTTAAAAATAGATTTTGTTAAGAAAATTAAAATTCATATCTTTCTAAAACACTAAACCTTTTGAAACAAAATATTTTAATTCGTCATTTTTAAAATAATTATAACAAATATGGAATTTTCTAAAAACAGTTTTATTAAAACAATCAGAATAATTAAAAAACTTGAGTTTTTAATAAATAATATGTTTATAAACTATAAATTTTTATAAGAAAATCTTAAAACAAATATTTTAAAATAAAACTATTTGGATAAAAGAGTTAAAGATAATATAATTGTTTTATCTCTTGAACAAGTACGTATATATAATTTTATACATATCTTATATTAAAATATTATATTATAACTTTTCGTATTTATTACCTATATATTGTTTGCTATTCATATGCATTTATAATCATATTTTATTTTCAAACATTGTTTCATAATTTACAAATTTATATTACTAATTATTTATTATTTTATTTATTCAGCTCATGTAATACACGAGATACTAACCTATATTATAATATAATATATATTAATATGCTATGTCGGTAATTACAATGAGTTTTGTTGGGTTTATACATTGACCACTATAATTTCATTATTTGCAAAGAGGTTCTTACAGAAAACAATCATTGAGGCAAATCTCATGATACAAGCTGTTGATGTAGTTACCACTAGGGTAAAAGTCTTCAAAGCAAGCTTATTTTTTTCTCTACCGCTTGCCGGAGCTCCGATAGGTCGGTGCCGGCAGTTGTGCTTCCACGGTGTTTGTCGGTTTCTATCACCGAAGATAGGTTAAGAAACCGAAGATGGGTCAAGATACAAGAAACCTTAGTGTTTTCGGTAACCTTGGCCAATGATGCCATTATCGTCGCTATTTTGAACAACAACTATTGCCAACGTGAGTAGCAAGAGAGAAGAAACGACATTGATAGTATGTGCAAGGAATTCCAACTTCAACAACAACGCATTTGGAAGATCTGGATTAAGGTTGTGGAAGGATTAGAAATAACGATGCTTGTAGCTAGGGCTGCAAACGAACTTAACGTTCAGCGAACAGTTCGTGAACCGTTCGACGGGAAGTTCGTTCGTTTAGTAAATGAGCGAACATGAACAAGAAAATTTCGTTCTTTAAGTTAAACGAACAAACATGAACACAAGTCGCGTTCGTTCATTTATGTTCGTGAACGTTCGATAATGTGTTCGTTAATGTTCGATATTGTGTTCGTTTATGTTCGTTAAGGTGTTTGGTTATATTTTTAATTAATGTGTTAGTTATTTTTATGACTTTTATATCAAGTATTTTTTGGTATTTATGTTAACTACTTATTTATTTTTATTGATTTTGTGTAATGTTTGTAATAAAAAATATAAATTTTATTTTAAAATAAATCTATAATAATTTGTATTCATTTGTGTTTATGGGTTTTTTTTTGTGTCCGTCATATTAATGAACAGTTGTTTGTGTTCGTTTGTTTTTATTTGTGTTCATTTGCGTTCGGTAAGTATTCGTGAACAGTTCATGAACATATTCATTTTCTTAATAAACGAACACGAACAAGAAATCTCGTTCGGTAAGTGTTCGTGAACAGTTAATAAACAAGTTTATTTTTAACGAACGAATACAAATAAGACCTTGTTCGTGTTCGTTCGGTTCGTTTACAGCCTTATAGAAATACTTAACAACCATAGTGGAAGAAGAAGAATATAAAAGATAGTGTTCAAAACAAAAAACAAAAAAAATAAATAGATGATGAAGAAATGGAAAGTTGAAAGAAAATTGAAATATGTACTCTTAATTGTCAGCAAATACTTATAGAGCTCTTAGTTTACACATCTTTCGACTATGTATTAATTAAACTTATTTAACGAAATGACTAATTTTAAATATTTTTTTATATATACCTATGTATTAAACCATATAAAAATAAACACTCATAATAACGTTTTTAATGGTTGGAGGGAAACCGTCCCAAAAATTGACTCATATTATATTTTAATTAAAAGTTATTATTTTTATGGTGGAAAACCACCCCAAAAAGTGGTATTGATAATAATGATTTTTTAGTTAAAACTTAAATATAGGTTGTGCGAAACGGCCTTATAAGGTGGTCGTTGGTATGTTTTTCGGCTTTGTTATATACGTGTGTAGGACCACTAAATAATGATTAATGGTTAAGTCTAGATGGTTCCGACATTTGTAAATTTTTTGACGTAATTTTTGTTCGTAAACAAGCCAGATTGTGAACTTAATTTTATGTACGTTTTGAGTTGATTTATATTTTATGTAAATTTTGATTGAAAATGCCGCAGATCAAAGCAAATATGTTTTCATTGGTAAAAAACCGAGTTGCTCGAAATTTCGACGTTAATTTAGCTAGGAAACGAGTCGGTTCGAATTTAGTTTATACTTTATCATGACGCGTCCGATGTCACCGCAATGCGTGGCAGATGAAAACTAGTTACTCATTAAAACATCATTATACAAAAAACATAACCATTTATAGCATACATAAGTAGGAACTTACTTAAACATGTTTAAGTAACATCCATTTTAACATGCATAAACATTTCATTTATGAAACGTCTAGAAATGTTACTTCAAAAACAGAACAAAAATGGAAATTATGAATCGAATTACGGAAGAAGGTACAAAAAATTTTAATATAAACACATCAAAACCTTGGAGTTACGAACATTTATCGCAAGTTTCGATCATTAAGCGTTAGTATTAACGAAATAGAGTTTAAGTTTCATGCCATAATCTTAACAAAAGATTGGTTAATATAATGTCACAAAAGCATTTTTTATATCAATCTAGTTGAACCCTTATCTGTAGCATCAATGAAGACTTTTAAGGGCTCATTTTGAGTGCACCTTACCTTCATTAAGATATATTCTAAATATCTATTTTCTTTTAAATCTTTTTCTATAAGACTTTAATGATAAACATTAATAATCCCAAACTTAATAATATTTTCTTTTAAACATTTTTCTTTTTTTTTCAATTGTATAAACTTACAAAACCAATCAAAACACATAAAAGTAGATTTTATCTTACAAAAACTTATATTATATGATTAATCATTATGTGTCAAGTTAGATCATTTAAAGTCGAGTCAAGTATGATCATATTAGCAGTTTATGTATGGTATTGATTAAGTGTTATCGAGTTAAAAAATAGTGGGATGAATGCAAAAGTATTAGGAGATATTGCGTTAAATTGTTCACGTATGCATGGTCTATGTTTGTGTGTTTATTTAATGTTTTAGGTTAATTACAGTGAAATCTTGGACCCGAACCAACATTTCCTAGGTTACTTTTATTTATTTTACATATCAACATAAACTTTTTACAAGCAATTACATTCCAGATGAATCTTTAAACACCCTAAACTTTTAACACAATCAACTAAGAAAACTAAATTTATACAATATACACAACATACATGGGTTTTGGTCATCTTTGTACTCATGCATTCACCACACCGTTTTCTTTTGCATCATTAACATGTACATCATCGGCATGTTCTTCCTCGGCTATCTTTGCATCATTCTTTTTACCTGCAGCTTCCTCATCAGCTTTGATCCTCGCATCTTCGAGAGCTTTGAGTCTTGCTTCTTCTTTTGCTTCTTTTAAAGCTTTGATCAAATTCTTTAAGCAAATCTCAGCATTCTCTTCATCTGACTTTGGCATCAGATTTTCGGCAATGTCTGCTGGAGTAATCTTCGTCTCCCCCAACATTCGACTGATGGTTTCAAACAACTCATGTGAGTCAAGATCCAAGTAGTTCTTCGCAAGAACCTTAAACGTTTCATAACAGCAATACGACATCTGGATATGCTTATCCATTCGTCCTCGCCTAATAAGGGCTGGATCAAGCTTTTCAAGGTGATTCGTAGTGAATACGATCAACCTCTCGCTACCACAAGCTGACCACAACCCATCAATGAAGTTCAGCAGCCCGGATAAAGTCACTTCACTTTTCTTTTTCTTCTTATCATCGTCTTCCTCTTCATCCTCAATTAGATCCTTCTCATTGTCTTTACTGTCTTCCTTCTTCTTCTTCTTCTCCTTTCTTTGTCCCGTAAGATGAAGCGAACAATCAATATCCTCGATCACAATTATCGACTTACTTGACGTCTCAATCAGCAGCTTCCTCAAATCCGTGTTATCTTTCACAGATGCTAGTTCAAGATCATAGATGTCATACTGAAGTAGGTTCGCCATGGCAGCGATCATACTTGACTTTCCGGTCCCTGGTGGACCGTAAAGCAGATATCCTCGCTTCCATGACTTCCCCACCTTCTTGTAGTAGTCTTCTGATCGGCTGAACGTCATTAAATCATTCAAAATCTCCTTCTTCTTCTTTGGGTCCATTGCAAGAGTACCAAAGGTAGAAGGGTGCTCGAATATGATGTGGCTCCACACGGTCCTCCTGTGACCGGACCAACGGTCACTCTTGTTGTTGGTATAGAGCTTGCGCCGCCTTGTTCTTACCGCAATAGCCTTCCCCTCATCGAGCACATGCTTCAGGTAAACATTGGTGATGATATCGCGATGCTCTCGTTTACAAGTGAGCTTGTAGTACCGATTCTCTTCATCACCACGATACGAGAAGAACGCGCGCTGTTGTGGGACTTTTTTACTCGAAGTCCACCAAATCTGAATCCCATTGAACTCATCAGTGACTTCTTCATACTCATCCATGCTCAAGATGACGGACTCACAGTCCTTGATTACATTCGCTTTGAGTCTTGTAGCTCTACTAGAGGAGTTGGCACCGAGGAAGCGTTCAATCTCAACAAACGCTTTGCTTCGTTCGAACCAATTGTCTACTTCGTATTCATGGAAAGTGATTTCAACATAAGGGTAGATATAACTCATAGCTTTCTTAACATATTTTCTAACATCCCTTTGAAACTCGTCGGGAAAGAGTTGCCGAAAAAATGCCCAAACGAGCATAACAACGGCCATCACAGACCCTAACTGAGTCATTTCCCCCATCATCATCATCTTCTTCTTCTTCTTCTTCTTTTTCTTGCTCACAACTCACACAATATATGCTTGCTTTCGTTTGAATGGTGAAAGTATATAACATCTCTTGATTAATATATATATATATATATATAGCATCCGAAAAATCTTTCTTTTTTGTAATCTTGTGTGGATAAAATGTCGCCTAATTAAGTCACCTTGAATTCATTAAATTAGTCTATAAAGTTAACATAAAAGGGAACTTCCACTAAGAGACAACAAATGACAGCAAATATGCAGCAAAAGTGAGGGTAAATACTAGGAAAATGTTGTTCTTTTTAAGGATTATAAATTAGTCCTCAAGGTGGCCACAAACAGACAACTAAAATGTCAAAAGTGTTGGCTACTGGTCTCCTTTGTTTCTATAAACAATATGAAAGGGGTAATTTCACAGAAGCTTTCAAGGAACAGACAACAAATTACAGCAAATTTACAGCAACTTAGAGCAATTAAATCCTTATAAATTAATTAAAGTTGTCGTCAAATATATAAAAGGTAGACCTGACCAAACCTTTAGTACTGAATTGTCCATCAAGTTTGTTTGTATTCATTTATTTAATAGAATTTAACCAAACAAGAAGCAATCCTCTAATATTTATCCCTGCAAAACTACAAGTATTAGGCCGGTTTCATTTGGTTGAATATGATTAAAACATGTTGCAATACAAGAAAACCCATCGAGTCCTGATAGATAGGATATTCAAATCACATAAAATTGTGTTTTGTTTACCTATTATTATAAAAAAACCAAAAGATCGAGTTTTTCAAAGACATACATACTATAAGCATACCTAGTACATCCGATCCATAGCAAGGCTATCGACGGGGTCTGTGTAGAGTAAGATGTAAGCAAACATTACCTCTATTTTAGAAGATAGAGAGGTTGCTTCTAGCGATACCCTCAGCTCCAGAAATAGAATCTAATCACCCCAACTGCAAGAACTGCTAAGCATAACAACCAATACACATAAGATGTATGAAGCAAGCGCTAGAGATTTCTATCGTTATCAAAGACGTGATTTGTTAAAACAATGTTTTATAAAAACAAAACCCATTAATAGCATACATAGTAAGAACTTAAACATGTTTAAGCAACATCCATTTTAACATGCATAAACATTTCATCTATCAAAGAACTAGAAATCATGTTACATAAAAAACTAAACAAAATAGGTTTATAATTAAAACTATGAGATAAAAATATGAAAATAATAATTCAAATTACGGAAGAAGGACCAAAAGAATATTTGATACACGTATCTAAATCTTATGAGACGTTTGGTATGCATGAATTCAATGAAATTGAAATCTAAATTCTATTGGTCATGGTTGGTAGAAATTCGTTAAAATTAAAATTTAATTTTTATTATTAACGTGTTTGGTTAAAAAATAAAATTGAATTGGAATTGAAATTAATTCCCTTAAATTCCTTCAAATGAAGGATTTTAAAATACTTACAAATATTGAAAATATTCAAATTCCATCGACCCCCGCCTCTAGCACCAACTGTCACCAACCATCCCACCCACTGCCAACCGATACTACCGACGGCCATGACTGCCGACCACCGCCGCCCATCGACCTCGACTGCCAAACGCCACCCCTGACCGCTGCCTACCATCACGCCCACCGGCGACCGCCGCCGTCGTCCGTCGACCCCCGCCCCAAATCGTCGACAGCCGTCGTCCACTCCTGACATTCGATCGGCGTCGACCGCGACCATCAACGCCCCAACAGCCGACTGTCACCCGTCGTCGACAGACCGCTGTTGCCGCCTACCGACCGCTGACGCCACACAACCCCGTCGCCCGCTGTTTGCCCCGACCGCGTACCACCGCTACCCCTAATCGTCGACTGCCGCCGACTGCCGTTGTCGAACCGTGTCTCGACGATGGGCATTATCGGCAGTGGGGTAAGGTCGGTTTTCAGCGACGGGCGCGTTCGGTGGTATGTAGTGGCGATGATCAGTGGTCTTTGATCAGTGGGGTATGGTCGGCTCTCCCGTCGACACTTCTCCGATCAACCATCCCACCCCCTCATCGACCTTCAGCTTAGGGGTGTGTTTATTACCCGAACCTGAATACCGAACACGACCTGAATCAACGGTTGTGCCATATTGAAAAACCGAAGACGACAGTTACAATTAAAAATCAAATTTAATTCAAAGAGTGGCAGTGGTGCATCGGACTTCGGCTATTATAAAAAACGGTCGTCAGCATTGCTTCAATCACAGTTTAACATTCTAAATTGAAAATGGTGTTTGGCAGCTTATGCTTTAATCACGTTTCAAACATAAAGGTTCAGTTAGTTCAAGTTCAATTCATTCAAAAATTGAAATCAAGAAGTATATGTAATTTTATTATGTTCATACATGTAACATGTGTTTCATAGTTATACATATTTCATACAATAAATCCGTAACAATTTGGGTTTGTGTTCGCAATAAATTTTTAAAGTTTGGTTTATGTTTTTGCTGCTTTAAAATTATAATTTATTTAGTTTGACATAAAAGTATATTTTATTAGTCCTAGTACTTCATTATAAAACATATTAACAGCTCTTTTAGTATTTTAATTAGCAACCCGATTATAGATTATACTGATCCGAAGAAACCCGAATACCGATTAAACAGAGTCTTATTAGGGTCGGTATTCGGGTTGGATTACCATATATTAAAAACCTGACTAACCCGACCCGACGAACCTGATGGCCGATTAAAAAATCCGATCAACATCCCTACTTCAACTCGCAACCTGCATAACTACACAGGGCCGGCCCAATAGTAAAGAGGGGTAAAGCTAGGGCTTAGGGCCCCATAAAGTTAGGGCCCCCACAAAACTATCGGGTTAGTATTTTTTTGGGCTTAATCAAAGACTCACATGAAATTGTCCAGTGATCAATTGCCTGCTCCTCTTGAAAGTTAGAACGATGGAAGAAATCGAAGGGGTGAGCATGTGGGGTTGCTGGTGGGGTTAGAGTAAACTATAGAGCACTATAGCCACCTAGTATTAAATCAAAGCAAATAGATGTTAAAGTGTGTTCATTTTACTTTGAATTTAATGTTTGAAGAATCAGTTCTTCACAAGAATGCAGAGGAGCAAAGAACCAAAGAGGAGCACATTGTCGGGGAAAGAGAAAGCAAATGAAGATAAAGAGAAAGGGATTAAGGGTGTCGGATGTGTTCCTTTCCATTTATTAACTTTTATCCTTTTTTTGCATATTGTATGCTACACTTGTTAATGGGTTTTTGTTACACGTGGAGAAACCATAGTTGAAATCAAATTTTATAGCATAAAAAAATTGGAAAAGAAGAGGCTTGAAATAAAACCAAAGCTTCAGTATGCAAGGTAATTTCGTAATAAAATAAACAAAGTCCTCTATATAAGCCCAAAACAGAGGAGTAATCTATGATTTTATATAGTTTTCATATTTTATAACCAATACATTATATGCCTGCTTTGCTTGTTTCTTATTGACTTGCTAAAATCGACCTTTCTCAAGGTTTGTTTTTGTGTATTTTGTTTAACGTTCTTAATGCCCTCATTTAATTGATAATTTATACAAATCTTGATAAGAATTATACACACTTTTATAGCTTATTAGAACATTTATATTATCATTAACAATTATCACAATGGTTACATAGAAATCAGAAAAAAAAATCGCTTGATATATAAATTTGCATAAAATTATCCAGTGATAATATAGTAATAAAAAATTCAAATCCTTTCAAGCCTCAGTTTGTTTGAATGCTTGTTTTAATTCATTGGAGTTAAAAATGCTTGCTTATTTGTTTTTTACTCTTCTA
>BJCM01067438.1:0-10853 GCA_018326385.1 Flaveria bidentis | reverse complement strand
AATCCGCATAGGTTCTAAAATGATGGACAAAATTTGACAATTATGGTATTGTTGTTGTTGTTGTTGTTGTCGTTGTTGTTGCCGTTGTTATTGTCGTTTTTGTTGTCATTGTTGTTGTCGTTATTATTGTCGTTGTTGTTGTCGTTGTCGTTTTCGTCGTCGTTTTCATTGTTGTTGTCGTTGTTTTTGTCGTTGTCATTGTTATTGTCATTGTTGTTATCAGTGTCGTTGTTGTTGTCGTTGTTGTTGTTGTTGTTGTTATTGTTATTTTTGTTGTTGTAGATGCAAGGAATGAGTCCATTTTCTCAAATGGCTGAGAATGAAACGGTTAGAAACTTGGCGAGCCACTATTTGGATTTTTCACATGCTGATTATGGAGGTTATCTACCAGCCCATATGATGGAAAATCCAGTTCAACTTACACTTGTCACTCAACGTTTACATAGAAGGAGTAGAGGACGAGAACGAGGAATGGCTGGCGAAGAAAATATAATGGAACAACAAAATATGAGCCAACAAAATATAAGAAACCAAAACTTTCACATGGGGCAAAACTTTGAATCACCACAATTTACCCCTTCCTTTCAATATAACTTTTTATGAGGGTAATTCAAGCACTCATTTTCAAATGGGCACACAAAATTTTGGTGAGGCGGGTTCGTCTAATTACTCATCCCCACAAACAAATTTTTAAACCTTTTTGACACTACTAGTACATTACCATATTACCCTTAATTCCAAGAGACTGGTGATGTTGTTGCTCGATTTTCAAATAATCCATCAAATCGATTGGACTTAAATGATGAAACAACCGAGACAGATGAAGATTTCGATGCTCCTAATCCTAATCAGCTTTCACAACGATTTTAATTATTGTATTAATGTTATAATTATTGTATGTATGTTTTAATTATTATATAAATGCTATGCAACTTTTATCAACCAAATATTTTACCTGATTACTCATGTATTATATAAGAACAAACACAATAAACATAAGTACTAAATAAACACAATAAAAAGAAGTAGTTAATAAAAAAGTTCAAACATCACAAGCACAAAATTACTAAAACAATAATAGATAAATAATTATGGCCTCATGGTTGTGAGTTTTGACACGTACTCATGTTATGACCCGGTTGTCTACATATGGAACATTTACTTACAACGGGTTCATCTGGATGATAACGAACATCCATCTCGTTATGTATCATGCGAGTGCGTCTCCTACCTCGTTTTGTTGTAACCTTTGATGGGTCTACTCTAATCCTCCATCATGGGTCTGTCTAGTAATCAGGGTGACGAAGTGGGTAAAAATGACCACTATACTGATTTTGATAAGCTGTAGTAGTGTATACCTCATGCACAGTGTAAAAAGGTGACATACCCCTGTGTTGGCAAACAACAATCGCATGTGAGCACGGGAATCTTAGCATTTGCCATTTACCACAAGTGCATGTTCTATCATTGAACTCCAAAGTTTTAATATTTCCACCAGCTTGATTATTATTTATCTTTGACAAAACCCTGTATCTTGCCTAGTGGTGATCAAAATCGGTTATGATATGTTGTTGCCCAATAAGATCACGGGATTCAAACAAACGCCATAAGGGGGGGTAAACTTGTGTTGCAAGTTGTTGCAATTTCCTGGTGTTTTTTATATTGCTCAACTATTTTCTCAAACGTGCATTTAATAATGGCTTTAACTGGCATAAGCCTTACTCCCCGCAGTGTGTTCTTAAAACTTTCATAAATGTTTCTCGATAGGTTACCCCAACGACGTTGATTTTTATCATGTACAATCGCCTATTTTCTTTCTTTGATAGCTTTTAAATATTCCCAAGCTTGAGGCTTGAGACTTTGCATTTCAGCTACAAACAAATCATACTTCCTTTGTTGGGAGGTGCATCCAATCAACCAACAGATCTTTTTTAAACTAGACACCTTGAACTTGTGCATCATATTACTACGCACGTGTCGAAGACAAAATCGATGAACCGCATTGTTTACCATATCTTTAACATTCTATATAGCGGCGATAATTCCTTTATGTCTATCAAAAATAACACACAATTTTTTTCCCTTCCAACAAAATCATGATAAAATCCAACATGGGACCACAAGTGCTGTAAAAACCAACTCCAACTATATATCGTTTCTTCGTCAACGATGGCATAAGCTACTAGCACTATGTAGTTGTTTTCATTTTTAAAAATTGCAATTAACATCTTAGCATGATAGGATCCCTTCAAAAAAATACCATCAACAGATATCATAGACTGACTAATGCTTGAATGTGTTGATTATCGGACCAAATGCCCAAAACACATATTTAAACATATGATATTGAGATGAACTAATTGGATGATGTAACCATTCCACAATAACTTGGTTTCTTTCTTTTAGAGCATTGATGTACCTTGGAAGTTCTTTAAAATTACTATCCCAAGTATTGTATATTATCTCAATAGCAGCCTTTCAAGCTCTTCAAAATTACTATCCCAAGTATCGTATATTATCTCAATAGCAGCCTTTCAATCTCTCCACACCTTATTATATGAAACATCAACATTCAACATGTCTTTTATGTGTGCCTAAATTTGCTTGACGAGAAAAGTAAGGTCTTGGCAAATAAAGTGGATGATGCGATTTACAATATCTTTAGATTTCAAACCTCTGTTGTTATTGCTAACAACACTACCAAAGCAGTTGTGTGTATTGACCCATCTAGATATTCTTCACATGTTGTGATGTTTAGGCTTGATAGCATACACAAACCAACTACATTCAAGACCAATAGGAAGATTACTTTTATAATTAGGGCTAGTTGTGTAGAATTTTGCTCTATATGCATCATTTTTACTTTCAACAAAAAACATTTCCCAGTTATGTGCAACATTCCATAATCACACCGCATGCGTTAGATCATATTTTAATTTGAAAAACATGCAGACATGGATTTCATTTGTTTTTTCATTCCATACATCCATGTAGTCTTCATCATAAAAAACAACAGCTTCATAATCTCTTAATTCTCGGAGATCTTTAGAAAATGTCACCTCCCCGTAAGAGATTCCTTGATTAACCACAAAATTATGGTGCTCACTAATCTCATAGCCATCTTTATTGTCGGTTGATTCATCACGTGACGGAACAGATTCAGTATCTTCACTTCTTTGTGAACCATCATCATCCGAGTTATCAAACCCTCCGTATTCATCTTATTTTAGATCAAAATTTGATTGGTGATTTGAAATATACCCCACGTTAAAATTTCTTGACGGACCGGCTTGATGATCACGTGAACTTGCATTGCCTGGAAAGGTAGTAACTATTTGTTCATTTGATTCGGATACAAAAAACCCTTGTAGAAGATCCATACAATTTGATTGTTGTAGTGACATTATTGGATCCAAAATTACGTGAATATTTCCAATAAAATTTTCCGCATAATCTATCAATTGATACAATACTTCAAGACTCAAGTCATTAAAAATTTCAGATGTTTGAGAAAAACCACCGTACGTGTAAAATAGTTTGAACTTCAGATTATAACATTCTCGTGAAAGTTGAAGATGATCAGAAATGAAATCAACAAACACTTTGTATGAAATTTTTTGAAGAACAATAGTGGTACTTCTGGTAAAAGCATCACACATAACATTTCCGTTTACAAAGGAAACATCACCACCCTAGTATATTTGGATAAAATAAGGTCTAGACATGAAGAAATTTGTTGGTTTAAAGATGTTTTTGTTTAAGTTGTTTGAGGATGGGTTTTTTAGGTGAAGATAGTGTGGTTTGAGAAGGTTTTGGTTTTTCGTTTGAGAATTCGAGATAATGAGATAGTTGATGGGTTTGATGTGTTTATATCATTCGACCAGAAACCCTAATAACAAAAAAACCCGCTGGCCCTATTGGCAGGTTCTCTCATATGTCAAATCCATCTCAGAACTCGTTGGTGTCATTGGCGGGTTTTGAGAAACATAACAACTTCTAGGCAGGTAGGGGCATGTAGGCAGGAATCTTGAGGAGAACTCGCCGGTGTAATCGGTGGGTACCCCTAATGTTTAATTTTTTTACCTCACAACTCAAATAAATTTTAAAATTAACCCTATAAATAAAAAAAAACTTTTTTGTTAAAAAAAGAAAGACCAAATGTTGTAGATTTACACCATACCAAAATGATGACAACAAATGGCATGATGTTGTGTGTGTTTTGGGTGTTTTTCTTTACAAACGGTCAATTCAAACGGACACTCACATGACACCCACACGTGGATTTCAACAAAAGAAAAACAGAATAACTCGAACTTCTCTTTCACACGTCACTTTCCGTACACCCCAACGGTCATATTTCACCGACATGCCCCACCTCAACGGTCACATAACATCATCATCACTCCCCACCGTCAGATCTCCATCCTACGGCTAAAAATAACTGCATTTATCTGACAAAAACAAAGTAAAAAAACACATTATTTTCTGATTTATATAAGAAGAAGCTTGTATCTGTGTGTGAAATTTTTTGGGTAGTGTTACTGTTGCGTGTGGGAGAGAGCGAGAGGGGTGAGGAAGAGAGGAAAAACAGAGTTTTTTTTGTCTATTTGATCAGCGTTTTTATTCTTCGGATTTGGGTTTTTTTGTGGGTTTAAATGATGGGTTTTATTCAAGATTCTTATATTTCTTGATTTTGCAGGTTTTTCTTTAAAATGGTGAGGTTTTGTTGAAGATTCAGAAAGTTTCTTGATTTATAAGGGGTTTTCAGTACAAATGGTGAGGTTATCTTGAAGATTACTACTTCAAAAAAAAGGAAAAAAAATTCTCTGGTTTTTACTGTTCAAATTGGTTGGTTTTCATGAAGATTCCTTAAGATCTTGAATTTGTGCTTTAGGGTTTGTTTGATTCTTGGTTTTCAAGTGATTAAGGTGTTTGATTTCATTATTTGGGTTCAAAATCTTTAAATTTAGTTGAATTTTATCTGGGATTTTGGTGAAGATTACTATGATGTTTTTGAAGGTTTCATTGACTGCAATGTGTTTTTCAGCTTATAAATCTGTTTTTAGCTTAGGGTTTGATCTGTTTATGGAGATTGAATTACGTTCATGGTAAGCTTTTTCTTAAATCATCATCATTTGTTCATGATCAGTTTGATGTAAACCTTTTAATTTTTTCTTACATCAAATTCTTTGATTCTTTTTGCACATACATACACCAATTTATTAATTGTTTTAGCATTGAATTTCATTCATTAACATCTGATTTGTTGAAAAAGGTTCACACACATTATACCTCACTCTCTTGATTTCTCTTTACAACTTGATCAAAAACGTACTTTTAATTAATAGAATCGAGTTATTTGTAACATTCGAACGAAAAATAAAGAATTTTGGAAGGGATTAAAGAATGTTGGCTGGGTGTTCATCTACATTATTGTCTCCAAGGCATACTAAACCATCTGCACAGTTTCAACCTTATCATTACCCTTCAATGAGCACACAAAGATTGGATTTACCATGTAATGCTAACTTCCCACGTAAAGACCCGAATAGTACCCAGCCCGTTAGGCCCGTGAGCAGCCTTTCCATCGACAAAAACCCGATAGAAGCCCGAACCAGCAGCTGTTCACTTAAGCACAACGTGGCCCGAACCAGTAGCAAGGGACTAAAAAGACTTTATGAAGATGATCACGACGAATCTTTTCGGGCTAAAAGGAAAAGGGGCTGCAGTAAAGTCGAAGAGTTTAGCGAAAATGAAGAGAATTTGAGTTTGGGTCAATTGGGTAGTGGGAACTTTTGGTGTCCAGTTACTTCACTTCCATTTGCAGCAACTCCCAGCAATGTGATCTCACCCGGTTTAACCACCAGCCCATGGAGTTTCGTGAATGAGTTAGCCGATTTAGGTGAAACGGGCCTAGAGACAAGCGACAGACAACATGCTGTTCAACAAACATCATCCGGGTCTGGTTCAAGAAGCAGCAGTTCACCAGAAAGTCACCAAAGCTTGAATCTTGATCCACAAGAAGGCGAATCAAACAGGGTTAGCGCGCCAAACCCAAATCAAAGTTTGGATCTTTTAGCAGTTCGAAACCAAACCCATGATGAAGAAGTAGGATTTGAGCTCATCAGTCTGCTTTTAGCCTGTTTAGAAGCCATTTCCATGAACAACATACCTGCAATCAACCATTTCATCTCCAAATTAGGCGAATTAGCATCTCCACACAGCGATTCATCGTTAGCCCGACTTGCAGCATACTACACTGAAGCATTAGCTCTACGGGTCTCAAGACTCTGGCCCAACATCTTCCACCTTTCAACACCTCAAAACCTCAATCAAATCGAAGAAGAAACTGCAACAGCATTACACCTCTTGAACCAATCAACCCCAATCCCCAAATTCATCCACTTCACATCTAACGAAATCCTGCTAAGATCATTCGAAGAGAAGGACAAGGTCCACATAATCGATTTCGACATCAAACAAGGACTCCAATGGCCAAGCTTCTTCCAAAGTTTAGCATCAAGAACCAACCCACCAACCCATGTTCGAATCACAGGCATCGGCGAATCCAAACAAGACCTCATCGAAACAGGCAATCGCCTTTCGCGAATCGCAGAAGCCTTACATCTCGAATTCGAGTTCCACCCTGTTGTTGACAGATTAGAAGATGTAAGACTCTGGATGCTTCATGTCAAAGAAGGTGAAACTGTGGGTGTAAACTGCATCTTCCAGCTTCACAAACTGCTGTATGATCACACCAATGGCGCATTTAAAGACTTTCTTGACCTCATTCGAACCACTCGCCCCACCGTCGTCGTCGTGGCGGAGCAAGAATCAGAACATAACTCCGGTGAGTTGGAAAACAGAGTATCGAATTCACTGAAGTATTACTCTGCAATCTTTGATTGTATCCACTCTGTGTTACCATCACCAACCAACAACAATCGAATCAAGATTGAAGAATCATTTGGGCGTGAGATCAGAAACATAATCGCGTGTGAAGGGGTTGAAAGATTCGAACGTCATGTGGGGTTCGATCAATGGTGGAAATTGATGACGGAGATTGGTGGGTTCAAGAATTACGAGATCAACGATCGTGAGTTTCTTCAGAGTCAAATGATACTCAGAATGTACAATCAATCGGGTGATTTGAGTTGTATGAAGGTGGAGAAGAAGGGGTCTGACGGTGGCGCCACCGCCGGAATCACGCTACGGTGGTCGGAGCAACCGTTGTACACCGTGTCGGCGTGGGCTCCGGCGGATGTCGCCGGAAGTTCGTCATCGTATCAGCAGCAGCAAGTGTGATCGTTTGGTGGTATGAAGATAGCAATTGTTTATAGAGTAAAGATGATGTTATTATTATAGATTATTCATTCATTCATTTGATGCCGATAGAAATTTGTTTACAAAAGGGTTATTTGGAGTCATTTTTTTCCAATATTATTTTTTGTTTATTTCGTTGATTATTTATAAAGTGATTGTAATGAAATACTTTGATTTTTCAGATAAAGTGATTCGTTGATTATAGTTTGATTCTTTGTTCCAAGATAATAATACAATAAACCAAAGTTAATCCATTCAAACTCAAACTACATATCTTGCTTAAACTTATATATTCTCGTTGATCAATACTAGTCACCAACGAAATCATCTACATACACGCCTAGGATCAACAATAAATTGCATTTTTTACTTTTCACATAAACTGTCAATTCATGCTGACACTTCTTAAACTTTAACTCCTTTGAGTCTTTATCTAGTTTAAAATTCCAGGCTCTTAATGATTATCTAAGGCCATATTTTGTAGATCTTCATTTTAAACCCTTTCTTTTTATACCTATCCAGTTGTTTTATACGTACTCCCTTTTAAATCATCATGTAAGAAGGCAAGCTTAACATGTAAGTGATAGACAATTTAATTCATCTTGACTGATATTGTAGGTGTTAATCTAATTGTCTCTATTTTTACAATTGTGCAAAACCTTCTTCAAAATCAATACCCAACTATTGTATATAGCATTTAGCCACTAGACTAACTTTGTGCTTTGTGACATTGTCTCATAACATCCTCTTTCAACTTAATCCAGCATGTTCAGTTTTACAGTTCTACTTTAAAACAAGATTATTTGTGTTTAGACTAGTAGTAGCCTAACCAAAGCCATTACATCGATCTCGGTCACCATTAATTCCAACCTCTGTTGCTACAAGTTGTTGTCTTCTAGTCTCATGACCCATCTGATTAGACTCACGCTCCTAAAATTGCTAATAGTGAACGTAAAACTCTTCCTAGCGTAAAACCCAAATGCCTTCTAATAATGAAGATTAGGCTTTTTACCTTTCAAAGTTTCATAAGATGTGCAACTCTTTAAAGTCTTATTTTGAATTTTATAAAGATATATACTAAATGTCTAACCCCTTTTGCACAAAAGTTTTATGGCATACTCCTTGCCTTCAAAGTCTCGTAAGGTGATGCCCTTTTTTCATATATAAACTCTTAAGAAGTAAACTCTCCTTATGTGTCAAAGCAAAAGGCTTTAATCTTTAAACCTATCTTATTTCAATTTTTATTTTTAATAACGTAAAGGTCTCAAATATATGGTCTTTGCTTTTTATAAATGTATACCCCACATGTAACATGAACAATCATCAACCAAAAGCATAAAAATACATTGCAGGGTGGTTGATTAAGGGCACTCCTGTCACCGTTTGTTTACTATTCACGGTTTTTACTAAATCAAAATTCACATGAACCACATTTCAATGCTAGAGTCATAATGTACTCTTCATCTATGATTGAAAACATGTAGGTAAACCAATGGTTAAGCTCATCTTGTATAACCTATTAGGAGATCTATTTACTTTCATCAGTAACTTTTTATTTCTTTCACACAACTAGAATAGTTCATCCTTCATTCTAACTTCAAATCCACCTTTAGTGTTATTGTGTTGCTCTTAAAATATGACATATAATGCACATCTATTAGCAATCTTTGATTCATCATTCTTCCCTTTTGATATCATGTACCCTCTGCCTTCAACTTCAACACCAGAATCATCCTCAAATCATTTCTTGTCTCTTAAATTCTTGTCCAAGCTAGAGAACACTAACTTGTTATTATTCATGTGATTTTAAGCCCCATTGTCAAGTTACCATTGGCGTTTTTCATGAATATCCGACTCAAACTTTGCAGTCACAACTTTATGCTCATTCAAGAACACCATCACTTTCATGTTCTCCATGTGACTGCCATTAATAATAGTGTTTAAGATTAATGAGAGATCTCTAAACTTTGATTGTATTTTGAGGTTAATTGTGGATAGTGCTTGTAGGTGAACAAAAGTGTGCAAAAGAGATGTGCTATACGTTTAAAAGGACAAAGGAAATTGTATTAAATGGTTAGTAGACCAAAATACCATTTAATCCTATTTTCTATTTTTGTCATATGTCACCACCTTATTTCTTCTTACACTTCTTAAGCAAATATTATTTTTTAGTTGAACCTTTTATTAATATATGTATTTCCAAAACTTATAATAAAGATGTAAACTAAACCCAATTGAAATACAGCCCAATAAAGTTAAGTATCGACATTATTTTAATTGTAAGTGATTGAAGATCTATGTGATATCGTTTGCAAATAGAATAAATATAGGAGTAAGTATAATTGATATATAAGTTTTCCTTAAAAAACAATAGCTAAAAAAGATTAATGCCGATATTTATGTAATTTAACTTGAAATAAAAATAAAAACACAATTTCTAAAGTTGAAAAAGCACCATTAGCATTTTTTCTCAAAATGTACGTGGTTTGTTTCCTAAGAATATATCAAACCTAGTTGAATCAACTTATACCTTATCAACATTATTCTAGACATAAATATCAAATTCTCTGAAGTCTAACAATACTATAAGGTGCTCATAAAATTTATTTTCCTTTCAGTGTTTGAGGTTCAAGTTGCATTGTAGATAAAAATCTAGATTTTAAAAGTAGAATTCAATAAAATAGGTGTAGGTCTTAGTACAAGTCTCGTATGCGACAAAAAAGAGGTTTTAGGTTGAGCCACGGGGTTTTCTCATTCATGCTAGGTTTTTTTCAGATGGCGATCCAAGGTTCGGGACTAAGATTCCGTACTTAAGTAATGGAAATGAACGAATGAGAAAAAAAGATGGTACATGAGTTAGTCATTCTAAAAAAATGATTAAATGTCGAAAATACCACTAAATTAACATAAAAGCAACATAACTTATCTATAATTACCATCACATATTAAGCATTATGATGTATAATTGTTTTTATGGAAATTACAACAAAATAAAAAGATACATATTGAGCACACATAAGGATTAAAATACGACTAGCATTAATCACCCCATGTTAAACCGGGTCAATTAGCACCAATAACACGTCACTGTCAATAACATTAACACCAGAAAAACTTATATTAAATAAAAAAATGATAAAATTAAAACTAAATGGAAAGTAGATGTAAAAACGATGAACTACACATGTAAACTGTAAAACATTAAGAACAATAATAAGTCAATTTAAACCCGCACGTTGCATCAATACCGTTAAAAGAGAAAAAATAAGCATTACAAAGTTTAACCATATGCTCACATTACGATTTATTAATTCTCAAAACTAGACTATAATGTAAAATGAAAAAATTGTAAATGTTTAAAGGTATAATGGATAAAAGTAAAAGTGAAAACGTATAAGTGCTAAATCGTAAAAGATTTAAAATTATTTTATTTTAAAAGAATTAAATAATCGTACCACATGCATAGAAATGTTTACACATAATTGGATACTTAGAATATATATATATATATATATATATATATATATATA
>BJCM01067435.1:0-15558 GCA_018326385.1 Flaveria bidentis | reverse complement strand
ATTGTATGGTGGAGGACATGAATTATACCCAATCCCCGACATGTCCTTTGGATCCTTTTGGGAATCCAGTATCTCTTGCAGTTTGACTAAAGACATTTGAAACTTTTCAAGTTTCACTTCAGTCATTGAGTGTTGAGCCTTAGATTGAGCTAACTTTTCAGTAAGTAGCTCATTCTCTGCTGCAAGAGAATACTTCTCACCATGTAATTTTTCTATGTCAGAAATGAAAGATTTGATTTTGATTTCAAATCTTTTTATTTCTCTCTTCATCATTTCTGACTTCACTTTTTCCTCTTTGATTTTATCAGCCAATTTATGATTATGTTCCCTATACCCTTGCAAATCTTTAATGCATTTTTTACTACAAAGGTTAGATTTTACCTCAGTAGGCATTGGAGATGGTCCATCGTTGATGTGAGCCATAAGAGAATGGTTTTGGAATTGAGGCTTGACTTCCTCAACATACACACTCCAGTCACATACTCCATCTTGCTTGATCACAAACGCACTGGCAGAAGGCTGACTGCTTGCATGAGCTTGGTTTGTCAGCTGTGGTTGATTCTGGTAAGTTTGTTGATGATGAGAATGATGATACTACTGTTGTTAGTTGTTGGTGTGATAGCTTGAGTTTGGCCGTGATGATGATTAGGCTGGAGAGTTCCTTTGATCGTTGTTTCTTTTGGGTGCATTACACTCTCTCGAGAAATGGCCAGCCATGCCACAGTTGAAGCATTTCACCTTGGATTTATCATATCCAAGTTTTGTGTTCTCATTTAGGCTCAGCTTTCTTCCTTTTTTGAAGAATTTCTTTGCTCTCATGGCAATCATTGCCATTTGCCACTGTAGATCGATTTCCTCAACATCATCAGGATCCATTTCCTCTAAATCTTCCTGAATTAGATGAGCAGAAGTGAGTCTTCCACCCAGGTAGGCTTCAAAGCTTGCAACAAAGGCATTTTAAGTTGCCTTTTGTTCTTGTGATCTTGAGTCTTCAGGAGAGGTTTGAGGAGCAGCAGGGACTTTAGGGGCTTGTTATGAGGTTGATGGATGATTAATTGGTGGAGTTGCAATGAACCCCGTGTTGTTCATTTGATCTCTTGATGAGATGAAGTCATCTTCTTCAGTGATGAAGGCATTTTCCACAGAATGAGATTCTGATGTAAATTTGTAAGCTTCAATCACTCTTGGTCCACAGAGATTTTTGCTTCTTTCATCAAGTTCCAAAGCTTCAATTTTGGCTATCATAATGTCTAAGGTGGTGCTCTCAAGGTCAAGAGTGTTTTTCAGCATGGTTACATTCTATTTCTAGCTTTTAGGGAGACCGTGAAGCATTTTCTTGTTTAGTTCTTTGATCTTGTAAGTGACTCCCATAATTCTCAAGTCATTTACCAACTGTACAAATTTGTGCAGTTGTTTAGATATTGATTCTCCCTTGGTGTGGTGAAATGTTTCATACTGATTGACCAGCTTGTCTTTGTTCATCTCAGCCACTTCACTGCTTCCTTCACACATGATTTTCAGTGCATCCCAAACAGCCTTAGCAGTTCCATACTTTTCCAGCCTTTTCAGCACATCCATCTTGAGTGCTTGAGTCAAAATTGAGTATGCTTTGAGGTCAATATTGATTTTCTTATAGTCTTCTTCATCAAGGGTTAAGTCTTCAATGGGTATTCTGGCTGTCTTGTAGATTACAGCTTGATCTGCTGACAGAGTAATAGGGATATGTGGACCCTTGCATATTGAAATCCAGAAATCAGGATCAACACCTGTGATATAATTTCTAAACCTTATTCTCCACTGTTTAAAATCAGATTTGTGTTTAAGCATCAGAGGTTTAGGTGTATGACATAGTTCTAAGAAACTGTTAGAATCCATTTTTACTTGTGTAAATATAATATTAATTGATTTTAAGATTGATTGTGATTGATAAGTTCAACTTGTGACAACAGTTCTTTTGAGGTTCAGAATAAGGTCTGTAGTGATGTTCTTGCTTTTTGACAGGAGTATTCTTGCTGTTTACTAAGTAGAGATGATGAAATCCACTACTAGCAACTTGATTATCAGATCAATCGAGTTCTATTCAGTCTATGCGCAGATCTGAAACAGAACCGAGAGCCAAGGCTCTGATACCAATTGACTGGGGTTTAGTAAGATTGATATTCTTACTGAGAATCGAATATGATAATCAAGTCAATGATTGAGTGGCGGAAACAAAAAATCAAAGAACATTCAATGCAATATAATACTCATAAATGCTTTTGTATTTATATATATCAAAGTTGATTTACAGAGAATAATTACAAAAAAAATTCTATATCTATCAGCCGTTGCCTCAGTACGAGGTTATCTATTCTATTTATAGGCAGACAAGATGCCTTTACAAAATGACTAAACTACCCCTGACCTATTACATCAAAAACTAGTTTAAGTCTTGATCCATATCTTTGCTTGTTCATTCGCATTGACAAATACGGATGAGATAATCTTGATCAGCATTTCTTCACTTGGTCATCCGCATTAGTATGTTGGTCATCCGCATTAGTTAATGCGGATGAACAAATACTTATGCGCATTTGGTCGGTCATCCGCATTAGTCAATGCGGATGAGCAAAGTCTTGTCCGCATCTTCTTTTGTTCTTCTGCATTAGTCAATGCGGAAGAATAACTTCTTCATTATTAGGATTATGTCTTCCGCATTAGTCAATGCGGAAGAGTAATACACTTGTCCGCATCAATGTTATGTCTTCCGCATTGACTAATGTGGAAGATAACACTTGTTCTTTTCCTTAGCAGATTTTCATCCGCATTTCTTCTTGGGCTTGTAGGATTCCAGCTGAGCAATCATCAATTCACCCAGTGAGTTGGCATGTATGATCCTTTCAGGGTGCAACACGAGCAACTTGCTGAGATGTTCAGGCTCAACCCGGATGAGATTGTCAAGGATGCTCCTACTTTTGAGGTTACAAGTGACGATGAGCTCAACGACATAGATGAAATCGAGATAGAGGATGCCACTACTGACCACTATCCAGAGTACACTGACCGAGAGGGAAATGTAGTCCCTAACTTGGGTGATACTCTCGGCAGTGATACTTTTGACAAGCTGGATCAGATGGAGAAAGAGACGGAGAAGCACGAGAGTCAAGCCCAAGCCTCAGACGCTGATGTTCACATCAAAAAGGCTGAATGGGCAGCATGTTTTGCTGAGATCTGAGCCTTGCACACCACACAAAAGCCCAATGTCTACAGCAAGCTGTACAAAGTCAAGAAACACCTAAAGGTGTTAGGCAAGATCATCGCATGGGCATATTTTGAGGATCTGAATATGTATACAGTGAAGAGAGAAAAGGGCATAGAGTACTTTAGATTCCCACATGATCTAAAGACTCTCCCTGGTTTTGAGCTCAACCAGCTGGCACGCCTGAAGTTGTTATATGCTGATCCAAAGAAAATGTCAGGCTGGTTTGAGGCTGCATTGAGGAAAGAATACCACACCAGGTGGGTAAACTTTAAGCCTCAACAACCGAAGAGGTACATCAGAAGGTTTGAAGTTGATCCTTACTGGAAAGCCTAAGGTAGTGCTGAAGTAGAGTCCTCCGCATACAATGTCCAAAATCCCTCTAAGGGAAATGCCACAGGACTTCACTCCACACTTCAAGTGGTAGTATTACGATTGGAGAACAGGTGAAGCAGTCATAGTCCTACAAAAGGAGAGCCAAATGGATACTATCCGGGTGTTTGACCCAATGTGGCTGACTAACTTGTTTGTTGACGATGTATATACCTTATACAAGTGGCCACTATTCTATGATTTGCAGGATATTGTACAAACCCTTTAGTTTCAAAATTTCATAAGACTCTTCTTCGCATTTGAGATAAATGCCGG
Organism: Flaveria bidentis; assembly: GCA_018326385.1. Taxonomy (NCBI): domain Eukaryota; kingdom Viridiplantae; phylum Streptophyta; class Magnoliopsida; order Asterales; family Asteraceae; genus Flaveria; species Flaveria bidentis. Next base: position 11,672 of record BJCM01067435.1, on the reverse strand, counting down.
AGTTACAAGAGAGGAAAAGTACAAGAAATGCGAAGAGCTGATGAAGAATGTTAGACAATGATGTAAACTAGGTCCAAGGGGGAGTTTGTTGATACATGTGTACCTAGTTTAGGAGCTTAATGTAATATGTCTATCATGTCTTACATATATGTAATTGAATGGGTATGAATGAAATACCCAAAGTGTGGTTGATGTTTATAATGTTTAATATTTCATTGTTTATTGTGTGATTACTTATAGTGAACTAAATATACAGGTTTATGGTTGTTGTACATAATTCTTAGTCAATAATGATTGAGAAACATGTTCAAACTTAATCGTGTGAAGTTCTCATGCGAATGGACCATATGCATGAATACTTCATGCTAATGGACCAGTCGCACGACTGAACCAGGAGACTGGATCAGTCGCACGATTGAGTCATAAGATTGGCTCAGTCGCACGACTGAACCTTCAGTCATGCGAATGGATCAATTGCATGATTCAGTCGCATGACTGAACCGTGCTAATGGTTCAGTCGTACGATTGGAAAACTCTAACCTATAAATACCACCTAATTCATGGGAAAACATAACAATTCGAATACCTACACACATAATCATACCCTAGCCGTCTAGAGACTCAAGAAAACCTGTTCCAAGTTCATAGATCACAGTTGATCGTTCTCTAATCATTCGTAATGTTTCATTAATCGTTAGATTGATCTAAATTGTGTTCTCCCTGATTGGATCACCAATCAAATAGGACTGCACACTATTTGAGTTGGTATACACGCATAATCAGTTAGTACTCCATAAGAAAACAGTCCTAATAGAACCCAACTAAAAGAAAGTTTGGGTTTGACAAAACTAAGGCAAAATGATACAACTGTAACAAACTTGGTCATTTTGCAAGGGAATGCAAGGCTCCCAAGTCAAATTCGGGAACCCCACAAGCCTCCACACATCCCTCTACATCAAAGCCCACTGGAAAGTCAACTAAAACAGCTGCAATGGCTTAAGAAGTTGACTGGAGCTTCATGGTACAAGATGTGTCTCATGCTCAAGCACTCATGGCTGGAACAGATGATAACAAGGTATATGAACATCTCTGTACTCCTGCTTGTATTGCTAAGGTTAAACTATATCAAGACTATAATATAGGAAATTAAATCTGATATGTCTTTATATATCTTGAAATTTGATTTTAAATGGGCTAAATCTGACTATCAAAGAAAAATTGAAGAGTTAGAGAAAACTGTGTCCTTATTACAACATGAACACACAAACTACAAGACTCAAATAAAGGATTTAATATCCAAATTGTCTAAGGCTCAAGCCCAGCTTGTCATTGCCGAGGCTCAAGCTAGGAAGTATGCTATCTCTGAGCAAAACTTCCAAGCTATTATTGCATCATCCTCCCACTCCAAATATTGTTATCAAAACAAAGGAGGGTTGGGGACCAATGAAATTGCTCCACCACACTCTTATTAGTCTATTAGACAACCTAGATGTGGTACTGAAGAGCAAGAGGTCCCATCTGCTAATCCATCTTCACATGAGTACAAGAATGATACAATCATAGTGGCCACCACAGGGAAGGAACATGTAAATCGACCTACCTCTCCCAGTGAAGATCAAATCCTTACCACTAAAGCAAGAAGAAGCAAAGCAAAAGCTGCATGAAAAACTGCAAAGAAAGTGGCCAAGTCTTAGCTGATGATAACCCAAAACAAAAAGGTGTATTCATCTCAGTTGGATTCCAAGTGGTAGGTACTTCTGATTCAGGAAAGAAGTGTAGTACTAGCACTCCTGTCCTACCAAAGGATCAGAAGTTAAAGGGAAAGGTTGTTGATGAAGAGAAAAAACACAAGAATCATCAATCCTCATATTCCAAAAAGACTAACATTGCCTGCATAATGTGTGGTCTGCAAAATCACATGGCTCAAGATTGTTACTACAATCCTGCTAGCACACATTATGCAAAAATTGTTAGAAAATAAGGAGTAAGGGAAGGTTTCACATTTGGACTTTATCAAACGGTTCAAGTGATGAAAAAGGGAAAGCTAATTTCCGAAGCAAGGTTGCTTTTGGAAGAAAATCCTAAAGGGAAAGCTAATTTCCGAAGCGAGGTTGCTTTTGGAAGAAAATCCTTCTTCTGAAGGGAAAATGGCTTTGGAAGCTAAAGCTATTAAAGTTCACAAGAACAAGAAAGTTCCCAGAAGAAGACTTCTTCGGAAGAAAAGGTGGTGAAGGCTTCTTTTGAAAAGAAAGAAGCTTCGGAAGAATGCCATGCTACAAAAGCTTCAACAAGCACATCTTCCATGATCAACCAAAGGATGGAATGGAAGCTCAAGAAAGATGCTGCAGCCCATACCTCTTCTTCAAATACATCAATTGAACCCCCATGCTTAACCTTTGGTTCAATTATGTCTCTATCATTGGAAGAGCCCAAGACTAACAAGGCTTGGGTGTCCAATCAAAACTAATCATCTCATTTTATGTGCAGGGACATCCATATGACAAGAATAACAATATTTGGTTGGTGGACAATGGATGCTCCAGGCACATGACAGGGAAAAGATCTCTCCTTCAACAATTTCAACATTATGATGGAGGTCCTGTCCTGTTTGGAGGTGAGGCCAGAGGATATATTTCTGGCAAAGGAAGTATATCCAATGGAAAACTAAAAGTTAACAAAGTTCACTTTGTCAAACAGCTTGAACACAATCTATTAAGTGTTTCTTAGTTTTGTGATCAAAAGCACCAAATGCTTTTCACAGAACATGAGTGCATTATCCTCAGACCAGGGATGACAATTCCTCCGGATTGGTGCTTCTTAGATCTCCCAGGAAAGATGATATATACAAGCTTGATATAAACAATGCTTCCCTAATGGGTGAAGTATAATGCTCTCTTTCCAAAGCTGATAATGATGAGTCAACACTTTGGCACAAATGTATGTGTCATGTAAATTTTAAGACAATGAATAAATTGGCTAAAAATAACTTGGTACATGGTATGCCTAAAAAGGAATTTTTCTGCAAAGATAACTGTGTTGCATGCTTGAAAGGGAAGCAGCACAGGGCATCTCACAAATCCAAAAGTGTTAACTCCATCACTACTCCATTACACTTATTGCACATGGATCTATTTGGTCCTACAAGTATAATAAGCATTGGAAGGAAATCATACTGCCTTGTGATAGTTGATGATTTTACAAGATTTACATGGGTATTCTTTTTAAGAACTAAAGATGAAATTGCTGAAACATTAAAATCTTTTATTCTTAAGATATAAAATCAAATTGATCACAAGGTTAAGATTATTAGAAGTGATCAAGGGATGAGTTTAAGAATTTCGTTCTTGTCTCATTCTGTAACTCAAAAGGGATTGCCAGACAATATAGTGCTCCCAGAACTCCTCAACAAAATGGTGTTGCTGAGAGGAGGAATGGACACTTATTGAGGCTGCTCGAACTATGTTAGCTGATTCCAAACTACCTCTAACATTCTGGGCAGAGGCAGTCAACACTGCATGCTATATGAAGAACAGAGTTCTTGTTGTTAAGCTACATGAAAAAACCCCTTATGAGCAATGGAACAAGAGGCCACTATTCATTGGCTTTCTAAGGTCCTTTGGCAACAAGTGTACCATACTTAACACAAAGGACAATTTGGCAAATATTGTTGAAAAGTCAGATGATGCTATCTTTGTTGGATACTCTTCTAGCTCTAAAGCATACAGAGTATATAACATCAATAATCAACAATTTGAGGAGTCATCCAATATTGTTGTTAATGAGCACACTCCTTGTGTTAGGGGGAATGGACCTGATCATATTTTTGATTTAGAATTGTTTCCAAACTATTCTAAACCATCTCGTGAGAATGTTTCAGCTGAAATAGGTACTCAAGAAAATTCTAAAGATAATCAAATGTTTGAGTTACCCAGACCTATTTCAAGTTCTCTAAGAGCTACAACAAACCAAGCTTCCACTATTGGTAGATCTGACAGCATAACCATCTCACAAGATAGTGGAGCTTCAACTAATAACTCACTCAGTGATCTTGATGGATCATCAGGTGAGCCTGTACAACACCAAGCTTATGGAAGTAGCATCTTGAAGGAACAGGCAACTGTCAATGCTACTTCATAGCCAACAATTGATGATGTTTCTCTTTCATTCAATCAGTCATCATTGAATGAACTTGAAACAATAGCTGGACAAAGTGGTCTAGCTCCTGAGCAAAATATTTCCAATTTGGATCTATCTTTGTAGCTAAAAGTGATTCCTCGTCTAAGGATTCATAACACTCATCCAGCTGAGAACATCATAGGGGATGTCTCTGAAGGTGTGAGAACAAGAGGACAGACTCATCATGGGAATATCTGCTTGTACTCATGCTTCTTATCTCAAATGGAACCCAAGAAGGAGGAAGATGCCTTGAAAGATAGTAGCTGGGTTGAATCGACGCAAGAGGAGCTGCTTCAATTCAAGAGACAAAAGGTTTGGAACCTATGTCCACTACCATCTGGTCCGATACCTATATGCACCAAATGGGTTTTCAGAAACAAGAGAGATGGTAGAGGCTTGGTTATCAAGAACAAGGCAAGACTGGTGGTTCAAGGATACACCCAAGAGGAAGGAATTGATTATACTAATGTCTTTGCACCTGTTACAAGACTTGAGGCAGTTAGGAGCTTCTTTGCTTGTGCTGCATCCTAGAATTTCACTGTCTACCAACTTGATGTCAAGTGTGCCTTTCTATATGGGGATATAGATAGGGAAGTCTACATGTGTCAGCCTCTAGGATTTGAAGACCCACAGCACCCCAACTATTTGTGCAAGTTGGATAAAGCTCTATATGGGCTGCACCAAGCACCAAGGCTGTGGTATGAGACTTTGTATCAATTTCTTCTGAAGAATGGTTACACTATAGGTACCATTGATAAGACTCTATTCATTAGGAAGTCTAGAAAGGATATTTTGCTTGTTCAAGTCTATGTTGATGACACATATTTGGTTTTTCAAATGACCAAATGTGTAAATACTTTGAAAGCATTATGAAGAAGTTTGAGATGGGTTCCATTGGAAAAATGGACTTTTTCCTTGGAATTCAGGTGAAGCAATTGAAGGAAGGATTCTTCATCAATCAATCCAAATATGTCAATGACATCTTAGAGAGATTTGAAAAGAAAGACTGTAAGCCAGCCAAGACACCATACCCAGAAAGCATAATCTTTGTCCAGAATTTGAGGGGGGGGGGGATAGTGATCAACATCAATATAGTGCAATTATTGGTTGTCTGATGTATCTTACAACTAGTAGACCTGATATCGTGTTTGCTACTTGCATTTGTGCAGGATATCAAGCTGCTCCAAAGGTGTCTCACCTAGCTGCTGCCCAGAAAATCCTCATATACTTTCAAAGGAGCACCAAAACTAGGTCTCTGGTATCCAAGGAATAGTGATTTTAATCTCTATGGATATTCTGACAATGACTATGGTGGCTGCAACATTGACAAGAAATCAACATCAGGAGGGTGTCAATTTCTTGGTGGAAGGATCATCTTATGGCAATGCAAGAAACAATCCTGTGTCACTACATCAACTGCTGAAGCTGAATATATTGCTACTACTAGCTGCTGTGCTCAGCTGCTGTGGATTTAAAATTAGATGTTAAACTATTGATTCAACTTTATGAGCACTCCTATCCATATTGACAACAACAGTGCTATCTCCATCACTGAAAATCCGGTGAAGCACTCCAAGACAAAGCATATTGCTATTAGGTATCACTTCATTAGAGATATTTACGAGAAAAATTTGATTAAGCTAATCAAAGTTGACTCAAATGAACAATATGCTGACCTGTTCACCAAAGCTTTTGATGAACAAAGATTTAAGTATCTCATAACAACTATTGGGATGATAAACATTGATTAGATTACCTCTTTTGAAAAACCTTTTTAATATGTAATGTCTTATGTCAATACAATCTATGCCCTGTTACAAAAGGTCTCTCTCTCTGAAAATTGTATCTAAGTATAAATCCTTCCGAAGAGAAATTAACCTTTAGAAGAGTTTTTAGTCTCGGAAGAAGTGATAGATTACATATCAGATCTACTTCCGAAGCTTATAAAACTCTTCATTCAGAAAGCAATATTTACTCTCAGAAGCAAAGATTTTCTTTCGGAAATAGAAATTGCCTTCGGAAGTCAAATTACCTTCGGAAATGATTTATACTCGGAAGAGAGATTTTACTGTCTAATGGAAATATCTTAGGTCCCACACTGTAAAAGGTAAAGATTTTGTTAATGATGTCGGATTATTTAACTGAATTAAACCTTACCGCCACTATAATTTCATCCACTAAAACATCCCATCACCTTATCCTAAGCCAATTACCGCCATTTCACCCTCTTTTAAATAATCCCGACTATTCACTTTCATCTTCTAACCTTAATTTTACTACCCTAAAAGTTTCCTTCACTCCTAATTCACCCAAGCTCAAGCTCTATCACATTCACCTTTCTGAAATGGCACTCATCCCTCAGCACAACCAAGTCGCACTTCTTGATTATTCAAGAGATGTTGACTTATCTGAAATCATCTTATTTCTCACCCAATCATCCTATTATACAGCCTTAATTGTTAACCCCACTACATACTCCAATCAAATGGCTGAATTTTGGGATAACGGTCAGATTGAAACCCTAAATGGGGTTCGTGTAATATGATCCAACATTTGTGGCCAGGATTTGGTCCACTGAACAACTCATCAGGGAGCATCTGGAGCATCATGATGAGGGTGCCCTTACAGATTTCTCCAAAATACATTTGGACAACACCTACATCCAAATAGGATATGGTGGAGATGTCAGCAGGTCAACTGTCTACAAGTTCAACTTTTCCTACAATTGGAAGTTCCTGTTGCACGTTATTTTTCACTGCCTATCCAACAAATCTGGGGGATGGGATCAAATCCCATATGAACTAGGGTGCCTATTTCATGGAATGGTGAGAGGCCGCAAATTCAACTATTCAAGATTTGTGCTAACCAATCTCATTTGAAATATTCAGAGGGAAACATTCTTTATGTATCCCAGATTTCTCCAGCACATTATCAACTACGAGATAGACCAGAGTCAGCTTATCTGTGTAGTTGCTATGATTGTCCCTCAAATGAGGCCAACCATCTTCAAGACATTGAAGAAGGTATCCACCAACTTCACTGGAAGGTACACTTCTCTGCTTCCAGGTATGACTGAGCAAATAGCTCCTGGTGACATCCCTGTTCACTCCACAAGTGATGAACCCACACCAGCAACTGCCCCAATAATGCCAACTCGGCCTTCTCATCCCATCACCATCATATAATAAAGACGCCCCAAACGAACCCTTGTTCAATCTACTCTGATTGAACAAGCTCCTCCTGTTCTATCTAAAAAGACTAGAGTGGAACAATGGGCTCCCACTCAGTCTGAGGTCTCAGCATCCTTCTCATTTGACCTTAATATGGGTTTTGAGTCTCATCAGTCTCAAACCCATGAGCCCAAAACCCAAGTCGACAACTCTTAGGGTGAGTATCTATACTCCTCTGAGCAGTCAACAAGGGACAACCCCACTAGAGGCTCAATGCCTGTAGAGATTGATCAAGGTCCCTGATCAGTAGGTTTAACATCCTTATCAAAGATCAACAAAACCTAGAGAGACCTCTTATCTCTAGCCCCCATCAGCAAACCTCTACTAAGGTGAGTCCCACTGATGTGGAGGGGACTCATGTAGATTCAGCTGCCACTACAGAAGGTGCCTCAATGGATCTTCTGGACAGTGGTAAATCTCTGAGACTGAATTTGCGGCAACCATGCCTTTTGATGACTCTGAAAGAGACATCATTAAGCAAGGGAAACCAGGGTGCCAAGAAACCACATCTGGTGGTGAGGCTGAACATACTAGGTATGTTACCTCATCTCCCCGTGATTCTTCAAAAGAAGACGAGGGAAGCATGCAACTCCTCTTTCAAGACTTACTATCTAAAGTCTCAAACCTTGAATCCAAGGTCAGGACTTTAGAAGAAAGGTCTGCCACTCAGCAACTTGAGATTGATAATCTCAAGGCTCAACTAGCTGAGAAACAGATTGCGAGATTTGTTAGGCATGTAGCCGTTTAGGTCTCCTTGACCTCTTCCTCCAACTCATCTAGCTCTCAAGATGATGCTACTAAAAAGAGGGAGAGTATTCAGAGACAAACACCAGAGGAACCACAGAACCAAACTTTAACTTCCGAAAATTCGGCTCCCATTACAACTTTTTCTGAGCCATCCCAAGTTGTACTACAAATCGACCCAAGGATGCCCAGACACCCTCTCTGCCTCTCTTACAATCTGAATCCACTCTCCAAGAACCTCCAATGTCAAGCTCTTCAAAAGATAACAAAGGAAATAAGAAAATGACTGTGGAAGAGCTTCTGGAAGAGGAGAAGATTGAAAAGCTAAAGAGAAAAGGAAGACTTCCAACTGGGAAGCTATTAGCTGCCAATACAAAAGCAGCTGCAGCTAGCCAGGAGGCAGTCAACAACAAAAGGAGAGTAGAGATCATTGACCAGCTCATCAAACTTGAAGCTGCCAATAAAGAAACACTCCTGCTACCATTAGAGGACTTAGTAAAACTGGAAAAGGCAACCAGGTTGCAAAAAGGAAGCAACACGGTTGGCCTTAGAGGAAGAAAGAGAAAAGGAATAGAGGGAAGCTGACATGCAGCTCAGGAGGGAAAGGATAGCCTTCCTAACCTCTATAGGTTTCTCTCTTCAAGAGTTGTCTCCACATAATGATGAAACGATCCTATGGCTCTTCAACAAAGAGCAGGATCAATTGAAGAAAGAGAGAAAAAGAACTGCAAGAGAAAAGTTGAGGGAGAAGAAGAAAAAGGAAGAAGAAGCAAGGGTCACTGCAACCAAGAAGATAGGTGAGAAAGCCTGGATGAAAGACTATCTATGGGCTCATGGCTTCTTTGGAAGGCATGTGGGTCCCATGTTTGAAAGGACACTCCAACAAATTGTCAGTGAAATCAAGGCTGACATTTGTTTGGGCAAAAGGAGAGAGATGTACAAAAGGGTATAGGGGATGACCTTCACACCAACCACTCAACCCCAACCTGAACCAATTCCCTCTTCATTTACCAACAAAAATAAACCTTACACTCATGAACCCACACCTTTACCCTTACACACTTCCTCACCTCAACCACCAAAACTACCCATCCTTCAACCCAAAACACTTCCTAGAACCACTACACCACAACCTACTCAAAAACCTTCAAAACCATCCCCTCAACCTTCCAAACATCTCTCCCTAGAAGATTTTAAGGCAATCAAGACAAAGCTCACCAACTGCACAACCTTGAGCGACATCTCTTGTGAGGAAGACTCTGTCAACCTGACCTATGTTGATGGATCTTCACGTTCCCTCACTAGAGATCATTTGTTGATCTGCCCAGAGGAACACTGGACCATGTTGCTAGACTTCTAGGCCTCAACTCAGACTCACCAATGATGAAGAGAAGAGACTAAGAAGGAAGCTAGTGACTCTACTGGATACAAAGAAAGAGGACAAGATTCCTAGTCAGTCTCTTATGCCTAGAAAGAAAATAATCTAGTGGAGGTTTGATGAAGCTTCTCACAACTTTGTTGGGGAAAGAGAGAATGGAGAAGTCAACAGGCTGAATGCCACCTCTCTGCTACACTCTAGCAGGTTTGACATTGCTGAGTTAGCAAAGAAACCATTCTTTAACCCCTAACTCTGAAACTGCTGCTCACATCAGAAATCATCTCAGCAGTCTTCATCTTGCTGATTTAATGGCAAAAACTAAGATTGAAGATGAGTTGAAACTGAGAAGAAAGGAAGACAAGGATAGATCTCTCACCAAAGGCACAACCTTTCTACAAATGGTGGAGGGTCCTGAATTGGAACCTATAGTTTGATGGGAATATGATTATAGCTCCCATCAACTTACTCTTTTCAGAGGGATACAACAAAGGGTGCATATCATTTAGGGTGACAGACTAGAATTCCTATCAACAAATGATCTATACAAGCTTCTCAGCACTACTTTTTGGAAAAATAGAGTGAAAGACAAATATCTGCTTTCCTTGGTGCTGAAAGCTTTGAGAAGCATGAGCAAGTGAAGTTTTGGTAGCATCAGCCTAGGAGGAGTTTGTTGGATCAAGTAGAAGGCCGGTGCAACCAAAACCATTTCACTTAGTTTATTTTTGTGAAGATAACAGAAGACTTCCGAAGCTAAAATGGACAATAGAGTCTATTCCGAAGTTTAAGTAAAAGATCAACTTCCGAAGACAAACTATACTTCCAAAGACAAAAGTATTCACTTCCGAAGATAAAGTCTAAGAAGTAAAGATCAGAAGACTACTTCCGAAGTTTGAAGAAAAGCAGAAGTCCTTAAAGCCTTGGAAGAAGAAGGCTCTTCCAAAGTATAAGTGGCATCGGAAGAACAAGTTCTTCCGAAGTAATATAACCTTCGGAAGACACTGCTATGAACCTGTAGACATAAGTATGGTCTTTGACAATCCGCTACAAACCACTGAGATACTGCATGACATTTTCTCAAAAGCCATGTAGTTGACCTTACTTTATTCTACTATTCACCTTTTGTTAGATAGCATAGTTGCCAACATTAGTTGGTGACAAAAGGTAAGTCATGGACATGTCATGACTACCATATCTTAGATAAGACATTATCTAAGATACCTTAACTTTAGCACTGTAGTATTTGCTTTAGTTATAGGATCCCAGCTAGTATCAAAGTATATCCGGATGTAGGTAGTATTATATATAGTTTCTCATTGTAACTCATAAACAATGCTTGTAAGAGTCTTGTAACACTTTGAGTTGAGAAGCAATATGTGCAAGTACCTTGAAAATTATCTTTCTATGTTCATCATTACTTATTATATTATTATCAACTCTTAGGGACTCTGATTCATCCGAGTGTTGTTTAAGTGAGTTTGAGAGAAAAACCAAGTGTTAAGTGATAAAAACCAATCATGCAGGAGTTGATTGAGCTGCCTCTTTATGCACTCTCTCATGATGATCTGATTCATCTTGAGAGTTGGAGGTGGATGACTCTGATTGCTTCTTCTTCTTTGACTTGGATATAGAGGCTATCCTTTTCCTCCTCTTTGGAAATTTCAACAGAGAAGATTGGCCTTCAACACCTTGTTGTTCAGTCTTGTCTTTCTTAGTTGGATCTACCTCCCTCATAGGTTCAGAAGGAAATGGAGTTTGACCCTGTTATGGATCAGAAGGTGAAGCTTGCTGAGGCTAAGCAGGATGTCCAGGTTGTGTTGTCTCAAATTGTTCAACCTTAACCTCCACTTCAGGAGGGGCTTGACTTGGTGGAGAGTGCAAGTCAATGAGCTCTCCTCTCTTGATCTTCTACTTGATCACCCTGATCTGCTCATCCATGATGGATAAAGACATTGGGCCAAGTCTTCTTCCGGATAATCCATATAGCTTCAAGAAGCTCATCATCCTCTGCCTATTAGCAGACTTTGTTTTGACTCTTTTGGATGATGGCTCTTGACTTGACTGCTTCTTCCCTTATTTTTCTCTTTGTTGCCTTTTGTTCTTTGAGTACTTGAAGTTCAAGTTGTTTGAGATACTCAAATTCAATA